>DWAN01006438.1:0-10468 GCA_018230445.1 Heliconius hewitsoni | reverse complement strand
TTGAGTTCTGCCACTCAACACGCAATGCCTCCAAAATTCGGCAGAAAGTGGGGAAGGAAGTATCTTAACACTAGGTTCCCTCTGCCTACCTAAATCAGATTTTTTTTATATAAATATGCCTATATTATATTAACAACTTATTTATTTTCATTTCGCCACGGGTTCAAAGACAGGTAGAAAGCCCGTACCTATAATATACAACGCTGTATTACTGAATTAAACATTCTTTGTGACGTCGCGTCATTAGCCGGGGGCCGAGGGCGAAGTTACTTTGATATTTCAAAGTACAAATTAGCTATCGACCTGTAGAGGGAATATCTAACGTTATTAATATAACAGTGGGTATGGATTTTCATATTTATATTGAACTTTTACATATTCTTATAAAATGACACGATTTCCTTAAAAGTTTCAGAAAATTAAGGATAGAAACACATTAAGGTCGCTTTGGGAAGGCGTTTGACTGTAAACGCTATAGTTGTGAGTTCGGTACCCTCTCAGGGGATGATAATAATTAATTTATTTTTACATGTCCGGTCTGGAAGACAGAACGGGTTGTTGTGTTTTTTTTCTTGGGACATATTGTGCCTGGAAAATTGTGCGAAAAGTAGATAACCTAGACCTTATTACTGGGTTCCCTCTGCCCACCCTGCTCATAAAAAATCGATTTTACACTATGTTCTCCCTGCCTAAATTCAAATATTTTTTTACCAATAACTTCAAGTAATAATAATTTAATGTATATTGAACAAAATTATTATTTATATTTAACCAAAATTATAAATAGTACCACTATTAATATTGACAAATGGAAATTACACAAAAGACACTCTATGAAAAGTTACCAGTACAATATATAGATTCATTTATTTCTTTGAAAATTAAATCATTCAGGCGTTTCGTTACAGTTTTTCTTCAAATTATCGGTAAAAATATGAACGAAAGAAGTTTTCGCTAGAAGTGGGTCGCAATTACCGGTGGAAGACACAATAGGGCCAGGACGAGCTGATGATAGGAAACCAAGTCTATAGACTTAGGTTTACGATCTGCCCTATTTTTATTTCATTTTTATATTTTAGCCTAGATACCCTCGATTGTTATTGTTTATGGTAGATTTTTAAATTTTTTATATTTGTTAAAAAAATTAAGTTAAAAAAATATTTAACATTAGACTTATAAAAAAATTGCATCTTCTTATTTTTATTAAAAGTCAACCGTTATGTTGTTATCAATCTATTAATGTCATACAAACGTCTGGTTTAAAAACATACAAAAAGATAGTACCTACTATAGTATATATATTAAAATTATATTGTTAGACAGTGAAACTCAAGAGATTCAGTTCTCCACTTTCCGCCTGGAGTCGAATGAACACTACGTATTTACTGGTCTTAGTAGCGAGTGTTAATAAAAACAACACATTGCCCTAAATTTGGATCGAATCAACAACCATCGTGTTTAAAATTGGGCGGTGTGTGGAATACAGAGCATATTAACTCTAGGTTCACTCTGCCCACCCTTATATATGCGGGATACATCGTGAAACTAAAAACAAAGTAGAAAATAACACAGTACATTACGCTTTAAATCAAAACACAATCAACATTCTAGGATCAGAGCAAACGCTCTTTTTCAGAATTTTAATTATACAACAGTCGTGTCCCCTTTGTTTTCTGTAAAACTTCGTTACAAAAACACGAAACAACATTCACATGTTTGAACTAAATACATGTTTTTGTTTTCTAAAACTCACGTACTAACTAATTTAGCTACTGTTTCTAGGTAAAAAAATATTTTATATTCAAAGTATGAGAAAAACATATAATTTATGTAAAATTATACAACATCATCATAAATATTATGATATAATTTTACATGAGATATAAATATGCATATTATTTTTCTTCTCTCTTCTGCCAGTCGTGGCACTGAGGCACAAGCGTGCAATTGCAACTGCGACAGGTTTTAGGTTCGACTCCCATTCGGGGAAAAGAAATATTTATATTCTCACTTCTTCGCTCTGGTAACGCCACAACACCAAACCACTCACCACCGCCAGTCAACATGCAATACGTCCAGAACTCGACATAAAGTGAGAGACGGAAGTGCCTTACAGGGAACAAAGTACTACCCTGCTGTACGCGCGGGATACAGCGTGAAACTGGATAAAAAAAAGAAAACAAAAACATAAGAGCGTTATCGTTTCAAAGTAAAAGTTGAGCAGTTTGCGGACAGAAGTGGGTCGCAATTACCGCCGTGAAGGCAGCGGGCAGGACTCGGCAGCGGGATGAAAGAGGCCTCGGGCGTACTCACGTACGTGCTCCATATTACGTCTTTAGGAGTACAAAGTGAGACATACGATTTTAGAATGTTTCGAAGGATATTTCAATTTATCTGTGTGTTTTGTTGGATATTTTAGATAAAGATAGAAATTTAATCTTTGAAGGATATTTTTTTTATTGATATCTATTTTATTTTTCTGTATAGAATATCCATATATTCTAAATCAACTGTAGTACAATGGAGAGTTTTTTTTTATTTTTACGCTGTATCCTTTATATGCATGCCAGTAGAGTAGGCAGAGATGTTTAATATAAGAGTTCAAAACGACGATGGACGATGATCTCCACGTTCTGCCCAATTCTAGAGACATTTACCGATTGAGTGGTGGAACTCAACGCCACAATTTTTCTAGTCACCAGGGCGAAAAAAGAATTTATTACCACGAGTGGTAACGAACACAAAAGTATCAGTAAAACGCTTTTCCTTGCACAACTTCTAAAATATTAACATTTTAAACAGCTTTCGAACCCACAACCACCGCTACAACGGTCGAAAACGCTAAATCTATACCGCGATTTTATCAGTTATACTATAATATTCAAATTAAAACGACTCCACTATTGCGCAGCTGTTCTCTGTATGTATTCATATTCAACCCTATCGCAGTGACGTCACAATATTACTGACCCGGGGGTGTACGCTCGATTTGCCGGGGTTTATTCTTGAATATTACGTAATACAGTGTTTATAGCTTTGGTAATTGGTGCCTTGGTTGTGCAATTAGGAGTTAATTGATACACGGTGGTAGTCGATTCAAAACTGATTGTGAAGGAAGTTGGGCTACAGTATTGAATATAATTAAATTAATTTAGTCAATATAACGTCAATTTGTTGTACAACACTATGCAATAGTATTTATGGGATGAACAGTCTGTTTGGTTGAACGCGATAATCTTAGGAACTGCTAGTTCCGTTTTCTACCTTCACGCTGCAACCCTATAGCGGTATAGGGTAGGCAGGAAACCTAGTGTTAAGACACTCCTTTGCCCACTTTTCCAAGGAATTCAGTATTAAATTGCAGAACTAAACGCTGCACTTTTCCCTTGGTACCAGAGCAAAGAAATAGAAAATATTAATAAATAATAATTAAATTCTCGGAGGCGGAGTCGAAACACAGCCGTCGCGTTTATAGTCACACGCTTGTGCCCCGGGCTATATATATACATATATATACCAAATTTATATTACACCTAATTCATCGTTTCAATGGGTGGTGGGTGTCTGTGGTTGGAGTTACCCAGTCTTAGAGCATAAAACATATCATAGACCATACAAAACTCTTAATCATTTGCATTTGACCATATAAGCGTAGCCACGTGCAAACACGATCAAAATATAAAATCTAAACCAAAATGAAACATATTTCAAAAATATTTTCATATTTTATTATGTTAGACAATAACTGACAATCGATATACATTTTGCTAACCCTCGGCTTCAGATTTCAATCTCTTTGAGGCAAATTTTACTGTCGGACGAGATTCATCACAAAATATATTATCATATATTTGGAAAAATAAAGCTGCGAAAACCTTTTTATATAAAAGTTACAAAAGGCGACCGTCGCTCAGTGGAACAGCGTGTGGCTGTAAACGCGTTGGTTGTAGGTTCGATCAATTGGGGTTGATGATTCTATTTAAATTATTTTTAATTCCCTGCTCCGGTAGACAAAGAGCGGCGGTAAGTTCCGCCAAACAACACGCAATTTCTCGAACATTTACATACAAACTGTTTAGTAAGCATAATTAACCAATATATAATCAATACTGTATCGCTAACTCGACTTTTCAGTGTAAACATTTGTGAAAGCGAACTCAGCAGTTCCCAATGGTCAATAAATTTAAATAGCCTAAAGCTGATAGTTAAATTGAAGTGCCGCTCCAGTTGAAATTTAACTTTAGTTTATTGATTCAATAGAGTTTATATTGATGTTGTATACAAGAACTATAACACAACACAGACAAAAAGAATTTTTTTCTAAAAAAATAAGACTTTGTTAATATGACGGATTTTAAATAAGTTTTCAGAATTTATTTTACATCTTTGTTTGTAATAATAATATCATTTCTTTCAGCTTCACGCTGTATCCCGCATATAGCACGGTAGGCAGAGGGTGACTAGTGGTAATTTTATTTTTTAGAATTTAACCACAAATGTTTTCAGATTTTTTCTACACTAGTATTATCAGTAGATGCTAAGTGCCAAATTTCATAATTTTCTAGGTCAACCGGAAATACCCTATTAATATTAATTTCCTTTATAGTGTCGAAACACGCTTTTGTTGCGATATAAACGGTCATATCTTAATGTAGAAATACTTTCAGGAAATTATGGGACCGTAGATATGAGTATATGTGTTTGAATTTCAACTCGATATCGATATATAAGAGACTGACTCGATATATAAGAGTTCCTGAGATATAGGCTCTTGGTAGACAGACAGATAAACAGACTGACAACAAAGTGATCTTATAAAGGTAAGGGGTTTTGTCCTTAGAAAACGGTCCGGAACTCTATAAAGCAAAAAAGACTTATAGAAAAAAAAACAGTTACTTGTTATAATTGTTCGAAAATCTTATCTAGGTATATATTATTTTTAAAAACTAATAAACAATGAAAATAGAGTATGATACGAACAGAACTGGCAATATCTTCTTTTATTTAAAACCTAAACCAACACTACAACCGATAGATGGATTACTAATCAATTAAGATGTTGGAACTGGCCGATATGATTGTTTTAGTCTGAACCAACGCTTTCAACGGTATTGGAACTTTGGGACAAAGGAAAAGTTTCATAGTTTTGTTGGAACTAACAAATTACTTAAGTGGAATAATCGTCGTCGTTTGAATCATTTAATATGTAATATTAATATTAGTAAAATGATTCTAAAATAAAAAATAAGTTTACTTCAAACGATTCCTCACTAAAAAACAACAAAACGATTCTTTACACAACATTTGTATACTACCTAGGTAATATTTTTTACACCTACAAATATCGAATCTAATACTTTCGTCACATTACTCCATTCGGCGCTACCACTGAACCACGAATCACAAAATACGAAGCAAAACTAAACTAAACTAATTTTCTTTATAAAATATAAGCGTCAGATGGTAGAGGGTTTTCACCCTGAGTATGCGGTCCTGTTGCCGGGTCAAAGAAGTCGAGATACCTACTACATACCTACTTTATATATGTATATATTGTATATTCATTTTATATACTCTCTTACGGTTATGGTTTTATAAAAAAAAATATTTTAAGAATATGTTATTTTTGTAATATATATTTGTTGAATAGAAAATGCTTGAATGTTTAATATCTATATTATTTTTATAGCAAAATTATAGTTTTTAAACTTTAGTTCTTCTAAATTATTTTCATTCTCCCGCTCTGTTCAAAAAGCGCGGTGTTGTGTTCCGCCACTCGACACGCAATATCTTAAAAATAGGCCGAAACAAGAGTGAAGGAGAGTCTTAACACTGAATTCCCTCTGTCTGTCCTGCGGGAAAAAGCGTGAAGCGACTTGCTTATAATTTCTTTTGTCTTTATAAAATATAACATTTTTTGATCGAAATCATGTAATTCACCTGACATTAAAATGTTGCCATATACTTGAATATTTTAAGACGTAAACTCAATTTTATTATGCTTTTAGCGTTAAGTTTAAATTTTGTGTATAAATATGCAATATTAAGTGGTAAATAATTGATTTAACATAAATATAATGGGTTGGTTACACTTATAGACAGCACAGAGGTGTTGGGTTTCGAAGTGACTGTAAAAGCAATGGTTATTGGTTCGTTTCCCACTGGGAGAAAATATTGTACATTAATTATTTTTATTTCTAGGTATAGAAAGACAGATTTGCGCAATGTCTGGAATTTGGACAGAAACGAACGGTGAGCAGAATCTCTTGTCACTAGGTTCTTTCCACTTTCCCTGCAATGGGGGAAAAGGCTAGATACAAAAGGACAAAGGACACTCAACAAGCCTTAGGTATTTGAGTTTGCCAAGCAAGTAAAACAAATTTATATAAATATTTATACAGGAACGGGTGGCGGAACTCAACGCCGCGCTTTACCTCGAATGATATATATCTATCTAAATTCGTAACACTAAATTACCTAGTAGGGAATCATTAAACGTATAAACATACATAAATAGTTTACAGGACATGAGTATAGTAAATGGTATTTAGGTTACGCTAACGCGGACGTCCTATTCCATTGTAATTCGCCACTTGTATACACCTACTTACTATGTGAACCCCAATTATATGACTAATTTTGTGAAAACAATTCAAATTTGGGACCAAACTGAAATAAACGAATAAAAAATATCCTTTTTTTGTTCGACAAAAATAAAAAATAAATCGGCTGTATCCCGCACACAGCAGGGTAGGCAGAGAGAACCTAGTGTTAAGACACTTCGTTCCCTACTTTCCGTTGAATTTTTCAAGGCATTGCGCGTTGAGTGGCGGCACATAACGCCGCGCTTTTGCCTTAGCACTAGAACAAAGAAATTAAAATATTAATAAACAATAATTCATTATCCCGAGTGAGAATCGAACCCACTGTCACACACTTGTGCCCTTGCGTGACGACGACCTCAAACAACTTAAATAATAAACAAGGAAAAAACCCATCAAAAGAAAATGAAAATTTACGAAAGTTCTTTACGAATAAAACATTAACCGTTCTAAGGTATAATAAAAAAAAACTATACGTAATTTGTTTAATTTAAAATTTTCTAACAAATTTAAAGGTTTATTTAACTTATAGCCTAAATTTAGATTTTTATAAGTTTTAGTCTTCCATAGGGATTTCAGTTTCACGCTATATCTCGCATAAAATGAATTTAATATGTGGACTTTCCGTTTCTAGATTTCGACGAAACTTGACTTGTGTTCGCGCTGAGCTGTGGAACTCAACGCCGCAATATGTCTTAACAAACGTATATTAACCTATTTTCGTGTATATTTACTATTTATAGTTTGGTTTAACTGATTGTAATGACCAGTGATGTTTTTATCGTGCGACATGTCGAGATAGCACGCCGAATGCTGTGAACGAGTTGATACATTTTTTTTTAATGTTGCTTTTGTATTACATTGCTAAAATTGGTCATACAAATAATATGTATTATTTATATTATTGTTTTTCTTATTCTTGCCTTAGCGAATAACAATATAGGAAGTGAGTGCCTGTTAACGTGATGGTTGTGGGTTCGTTTTAAGGTCTGAGAACTTTTTTTTTCCTCTGGTGGAACAAAGCGCGGTCATGAGCACACAATGTCTGAAAATTGGGCAGAAAGTGGGCAATGGAGTTTCTAATATTATCTATATCACTCTGCCTATACTGCTATATGCGGGATACAGCGTGAAGCTGCTTTTTAAAATATTAATAGACATCATTGCTTAATCTTTTTTTGACTTCACACTGTATCCCGCACATTAAAGGGAAGGCAGAGGCAACCTGGGAACTTAGTGGTACGACACTCCATTTACATTGAAACTTTTCCGTTTCCCACTTTCCGCCGAATTCTAGAGGAGAGGCGGAACACAACCCGCTTACCAAAGTGTGGAAATGGAAATCTCAATACCAAATTAAGCAAAATTCCTTCCTTCCTTATACTTATAAGTAAGGCTTTCAAACACGCTTCACGCGTAATCCCGTATATATTAACCAAACAAACCAGCCTAATTATAACAAAAGAACCAACAACATATCAATGTTAAAAATTATGTTTTATTGTATAGGATATTCATACATCACTATTCACTATTTATAAATCTATACAAGGCTGTTAACCTTTAAAGTTCAGAATGATCGTAAAATGCTTCATCAACTCTAAGTGTCAAAGTAAATTTGCCCATTTTGATGCAGCAATTGTTATTTTCTAGTTTGAAATTAAGACTTAACGCAAGCTTTTCCCATTTGAAAGCTTAGAGAAGATATCTATATATTATGTTAACATTTAGAAACTTACCCAACTTTCGTTCTCAAATATAAAATATATTTTACAAAAGTTATGATTAAACTTAAAATTTCTTTCAAGACTTTGTAAATTTTAATATTTTACCCATAGAAATATATTTTTATATACAAATAGTTTCATGTTATTTTAAATTTTGCTTCTTATTATATTTTTTATTATATTTTAATCCGAATTGGTGCAAGATGGGATTGGATAGGCGGGGGAACCTAATGTCAATATAATCCGTTCTGCGCTTTTCGTCCAGATTAGAGATATTGTGTGTTGAGTGGCGGAACTCAACGCCGCTCTTAGTTTAGCCAAAGCCAAATGCGAGTAATTAAATAACTTTAGTGGTGATCAAATTCACAACATTCTGATTCGTCACAACTATACTACGACAGCGTATAAGGTGACCTAATAGAATAACACAAACTCCATTTGCTATGTAAATGAAGTTTCTTACATATTATCTACATACATTTACATAGCTATTATTATTATAACCCAAGACCTAATATAGACAAGATCAATATTATTTAATTTTCACAAGCTATGAAATCCTTGTGTTCGATTCCCACTGGAGAAAATAAAATATTTAATATTTTCATTTCATCGCTCTGGTAACGAGGCAAAGCGCCGCGTTGAATTACGCCACTGCAACGCGCAATGCTTCCAGAATTTGGTGGTAAGTGGGAAATTAAAGGGTCTTAAATGATTGAAGTGTCTTGACACTAGGTTCCGAGGTTTCCTTTGTCTAACTTGCCATGTGCGGCGCACGTGAAGCGAAGCGAAAAAAAATCAAATCCTTATAATGTGTAACCTATATGCACAATCTATGATGTCCTATTGTAAACGTAATGGTCTCTGGTGTGATGCCCGGTGGGCAGAATATTTATATCTAAATATACTGCGCGGAATTGTGTTCCGCTAATCAGAGTTTATTAAATTTAAAAATAAAATGGAGAACAGTCTCAAGACGAGGAATTTTCTCGTATCCAATTATATGCAAAATAAAGCATGAAACACAGTATCACATAAAACAAACACAAAAAGTACACAATAATATTCGATATTTTCGTTCTAAAATCACAAAAACCTATGTCATAAAAAGGCGAGTGGATGAACGTGGATTGTGGACACAAAAAAATCATAAAAAGCGAGTTCACTATGTGGCATAAATAAAGTGTAGGCCGTTAAAACTCAACACTCCCCACTTTACAGTGCGAATCGATAGGAGCATCCTTGTGCGTTTCCATTCTCCCTACCATGACGCTTGTAAATAAAATAATATTAAAAATGATATAAAAGATGTATTAAAAAAAATTCAGAGTGAATCAGTAAGTATAAGTTTTATACATACATTTTTGTTAGTAAGGTACAAGAAAGTGGAAAGAAAAAAAATATCTATAATTATTATAGGCATTATAAATATTAGACAAAAATTTTTGTAGCTTGAATTTACAGCATTCGACATGTTAAATATATAAAATTTGTTCGGCTGTAAAAGAAACGGTTGTGGGTTAGATTCCCAGTCGTGGGAATGAATTATATCACTCCCACGCTCTGGCCACAGGCAATATCTATCGAATATTCAGCGGTAAATTGGCAGCTGCATTCCCACTACCTATCCGCTGAATTTCCAAGTTTAAAAAAGGATTATTCAAAAAATTGAGTTTTAATATTTAATTCACCATTCACTTATAAACTTAAAAAATCTGTTTTTATTATAAATATTTTCACAATAAAATCGTATCGTATGAAACATTGGAATCTCACACTATTGGAATAGTAGGTCACTCGAGCTTAGTAGATGTTCTTAGTAAATGTTTGAGCTAAGACGAGAGCCATTAAGTTGCACAAACACGACACTTTCAGATATTCTATATTATTCAATATTTATTTATTATCTATGTTATGTTATATTTTGTTTCTATTTCCACGCATAATAAAGATTTTGCGGTGTCCATTCTCCAAATTGTGAAAAGATATGATAAGACAATCATTTGTAACAAAGCGCCAGTCGTGGCGCAGTGGCACGAAGTGTGACTTTAAAACCGACTGGTTGTGGGTTCGATCCCTACTCAAGGAGATGAAATATTTACTTAAATTTATATTTCCATTTCTTCGCTCTGGAGCCGA
>DWAN01006437.1:0-10468 GCA_018230445.1 Heliconius hewitsoni | reverse complement strand
AGTGCCGTCTCAGAACATATCGGTGCCCTTGGACACAATTTTATTTGGGGCCTCCATGATATTTGACTATATGATGAATACCTCATCTGTCCAATTATATTTATTTCAATAATTTTTCCCAATATCCCAATTAAATTACCACGTCGTTGACTACAACATACGATTAATCCTAGGTTCATTTATATAATTATTCTATATATCAATCTAAGGATAGATTCACTCTATATCCCGTTTATAGCAGGATAGGCACAGGGAAAGTAGTGTTAAGAATGCCTTGTTGTGTTGAATGGTTATTAGGTATAATAATATGATTTTCTTGTCCGTATTTTTTTATAGAGGGATTGGAAGAGGGAACCTGGGAAGCTAGTGTTAAGACACGCCGTTCCCATTGAATACCTCCGTTTCCCACTTGTCGCAGAATTCTCGAGGAAGTGCGTGTTGAGAGACGGAACTCAACGCCGCATTGTGCCTCGTAACCAGAGCGAGGAAATGAAAATATTAAATATTTAATTGTAAATTGGCGATTACAGTCGTTCGCTTATGTCGCGCCACGACGGCGTCATTTGAAACTTAAACACAAATTTAAATAATTTATATATAGTAAATTGGATATTAAACGATTTCTCATTAAATTAATGAGTTTGACAAAATAAAAGCTATTTTTTTTATATAAATATCAGAAATATCGTAAATTAAATGAAATGAAAATGTAAATAAATATTTCATCTCCTTATTAATCCTCTAATATTTATTTAAATTTATATTTTTATTTCTTCGCTTTGGTGTCGAGGTAAAGCGTGGCGTTGAGGTGGCTAGGTGCCCTTCGTGTGCCTCCAACTCTAATATTTGCATCACGCGGTAATCGAAGTAGTTTCTACTTAAGTTTTTAAGTATTTTATTTTATATTCGATTACTTCAAGCATAGTAGTTATAGTAGGCAGTTTGGACTGACAATTTGAATATAACTACAAATCCCCTCTATGTAAATCCCTGGGAACGTTAAATCCTCGCGAAATAAACTTTATTTACTGAAACGCTTTACACAAACGCAATTAATAGGTGGTTGACGGAAGAAAATAATTAAAAGTGTGGAACGTAGAGTCCAAATGGAGATTCGTGTGAATAAAATCTGAATAATAAAGAGGTTTTATAAGTTTTTTGTAACTTGTTCCGCTGATTCTTTGTTTTTTTTAGCTTCATGTTGTATTCCACATAGTTTTAAGACACTCTGCTTGCCTTGCATTTTTTGAAGCATTGTGCGTTGAGTGATAACTTAACGCCGCCCATCGTCTTGTTCGTGACCAGAACTAATTTCCAATCTGAACACTATGGATCTATTTATCTCTGCTCTTTAAACTGTATTATTATAATTTCCTCACTACCACAAGAAAAAGCGCGGCGTTGAGTTCCACCACTTTACACGCAACGTTTCGAATTCGGACGAAAAATGAAAGACGGAGTGTCTTAACGTTTAGTTTTTAAAACTTACGTGAAAACATTCATATTAATATTAAAAACTTTCAATATTATTGCACAATGGTTCATATTGAACCATCCATTCATTTCATTTTAGGTAACAGTATCCACTTTCCATCAATGGAATGGCATAGCAAGTCACGTTGTGCCTCTCTTACTGGCGTTCTTCCTGGGCGCCTATAGTGATAAAAGAGGTCGTAAAGCGCTGCTTCTCGGCGGCCTCTTGGGAAAACTATATTTTTCTTTCGTTATTACTATTAACACTATGATGGGTGAGTTATTATTATATTATGTTATTGTACTAGGTTTTGTTAGTGACACTACACGAGTTAATCTTTTGGTGTTGGCGTAAGAAAATGGGTTTTTCAAAAAAAAAAAACAAATAGATATAATTGGTAATAGAGGTTAAGAGTTTAACATTTGTTATAGCTTAATGAATAAAGTTTGAATGATCTTTTAAAAAACAATGTATTTTAATACATACAATTGGTGGGTTATATATAACACACGGATAGTTAATATATTTATTTGACCCTAGTGTCAGACACTCAGAAAATTTAACAGAATGCCGTTCTCTGCATTCAGTTCAATATTACATTTTCATTACATGTCACAAGACAGTTAGTCGAGTGGCTTAACTCAACGCCTCGTTTTATCTACTATAGGTGAGGGATAGATGGAAGCTGGGGTAAATAAAAATAATTCATTCCTATGAGTGGCAATCGAACTTACGACCTTTGCGTTTTCATTCGAAAGCTGCACTAATACTACTACTACGCCACGATGGCCTCTAGTATGGTGATATTTATACTTTTTTTAGTATATGTATACTGTTTCTCTATGATGATAAGACACAACCTCACGTTGATTTCTGTAGGTAACATACCTGCATTTCTTGAAATTGTAAGATTTACAATCGTGTAACTGTAAACGTGACGGTCGTGGGTTCGATTCCCACTCGCAGGAATGAGTTATTAAATATTTTCTATTCCTTGCTCTGGTGACAAGGTATAGCGCAATCTTGTGTTTCTCACGCAATGTTCCGAAAATTCGACAAAATGTGGGAAACGGAGTGTATTAACACTAGGTTCCCACTGTGTACCCTGCTATATGCGGGATATATAAAAAAAAATATATAAATTCCTTTCAGCCTGGCCTGTAGAATATATAATATATACCGCGGCGTTTCCTAGTGCCTTAACGGGATCTGACCTCGCGATATTCGCTGGTTGTTTCGCCTATATAGCCGACGTGTCGTCGATAGAGACTCGAACTTTAAGAGTCGGTATATTAGATGTTGTGTATTTGAGTACAATGCCTACTGGAGTAGCTATTGGTGAGTTTATTATTTATTTCTTAATAGATTGTTTGTATTTTTGCCTTATTTTCAGTTTTTTTTTCCGAATTCTTTTATGAGTTCGGTTCAGTTTTTGAGTTGGTTCCGAACTCATAAACTCAACTCGACTCTATTATTTTATAATAATTGCATTATGATATAATTATATGTAGTAGTTTCTACGAAAAAAATAGATTTTTCACACATTTACATAACGTCCTTGTTAACCGTAACGATCTTATCGCTTATCAACGAATTCAAACAGTTGCTCTAGTCTCCTCAATAAAAACGATGGTACGCACTACGCAACATTGTATGGAATAGTTGAGATTAAATGGTAACTTTATGTGGATAACGCTTCAAAAAGTATTAAAATGAGCATTTGTTGTTTTTTTAAACTTCACGCTGTATCCCGCATATAGGGTAGAGGGAACCTTTCACCGGGGTTATGTTAGAATCCTTGGCTCCCGTAGCACCGGCCTGTGGCAATCGAGGAGGATCACTGTGAGGTTTTAGTGGGTAGTGTGGACGGCCTACACCTGCCGGTCCAGGAGTTCCACATTACCCGCTCCAGTCCATATTCGGGCGGAGTATTCGTAAAAGGGTTTCTTCACAACAAAAAAAATAAGGGTAGAGGGAACCTTGTTTTAAGACACTCCGCTCCACATCTTCCGTTGTGTTTCGCTTTCTCTTGTTTCCAGAGGGGGGAAATGAAAATGATTCATACAACCAAGTGGGAATCTGAACCACAACCGTCTCGTTTCCAGTCCGACGATGTCCTACTGCGATACGACGACCTCCAGTGTTAAGATGCGTAAATAAATAGATATTCACTTATTTCAAATGAAACTATTTAACCGGATGATTTTTTAATGCGGCCCATTCGCGGCATACTACCTATAGTTTTTATTATGCTGCATTTTCCAACTGATTGATAATATAATTTATACATTCAATCATTTCTCATAAATCTGAGAAAGTGTAGGCACTACGTGCCTGCTTGAGACAATGTCAACGGCGGCAAGGCGGCAAGCTCGAGACTAGGCTTGCGACCGTAAACAGAGCGTTGAATTATTTTAATTTTACAAACTACATTATTTTCTGGGAAAGTATACGTCCAAATTACATGTTAAAATGCAAAATCTCAAAGCTTATCTTCATAGAATATCCTTGATGATGGAATAACCACTAAATCACTCTTAAGTTTCAATATCTTTATCAAATATAAAACGGTGATATATTCTTAGCAATTTTCAATTATTTTTGGTCACAAAATGCCTATATGTGATTTGTTGTACAATGTGCCTACTGTAACGACTGTACGAGTAAATGTAATTATTTTTGCAGCGCACGCGCTTAAAGCTATTCGATGGCGTTCATTATTATTGTAACTTATACCGTAATGTTATATGCCTATGCCTATAGCGCTCCTGACGTATGCAGCTTTCATATAAAACAAAAAAATAGTAAATCGGACCAGTAGATCCAAAGAACTTTTTAAACAATCAAACAAACTCTTCTGCTTTATTATTTTATATTATATTTTTTTATATGTATTATTTTTCGTAATATAAATATAGGTACAACGTAATAGTTAGAATGTCGTGTATGAGCAAGCACTCGTGAATGGCATTGATGTAATACCTAATGAAAAAGAATCGTTGCCATTCAAAGACTTTTATTTTTGTTATGAACAGGATTTTTGTTATACTTAAATAAAATCGCCTTCACTATCCACAGAAGGGTGGGCAGAGGGAACCTTTTGTTAAGACAATCAGTTCTCCACTTTCCGCCGAATTCTGGAGGCATTTCGTGCTTTGCCTCGACACTAGAGCGGACCAATGAAAATATAAATTTTAAGAAAATATTTCACTTCCTTGAGTGAAGATCTTACCCACAATCGTGTTTACAGTCCCAATTTGTGCCCCTGCGCCACGACTGGTCTCATGTAGTATAACAGTAGTACACGTAGTATAACTTATATATATTTTCAAAAGTTTATGATACGGATCAGCAATAGTCTTATCACGAACAAATATTCGCTTATTATGTAAGGGATTTATTACTATTATCGCGAATAAATATATGCTTATCATATATTTATTCGCGATATAATTTTCTATAGCTAACAATTTATGTACAGTACGGTGGGCGAGTTGTGGCCGCCGCGAAGTTAGGCTTTCCAGGTATTTGCGCATTGTTCACTCGGGAGGAAAATAATCAAAAGGAAGGGAACACCTCAAAGTCTTCTGGCGCAGCCGTCTACAGATAGCTTCAGGGCGACCATAACTCATGGATGTACTATGTTATAGAAATGAGTATTTTTATTAAGCGGTGATATTACACCATCGGGTGACCCGAACGCACTTATATTCTCTATTTAAAAATAATAGTAGGATTATTTTTAAGTAAGGCCAACGCAACCTGCGTTTTGAACCTGGTTATGAACCAGGGGAACGTAGTGTTAGGACACTCCGTTCTCGTTAAGACGCTTCCGTTAACATATATACCCCAATACGAAATATTTAATATTGTTTTTACCGACATTCTATATTAAATATTTAGAAGTGTTTTCTTTTATTTTTATCCACTTTTGCTTCGACTTACATTATTTTGATAATCAATCGGCCAAAACTATATCCTATTGGAATACAGAGATAGATATCGAAGGTTAAAAGTCCTAACCTATATAATATATCTCGATCAACTACAATAGTATTAAATTACGTATTATATATGCTATATTATATGCAAAAAAATATAGACAAATCAAAAATGTATAATAAAGGTCTTAACATTAGGTTATCTTTGTCTATTATTTTTATTTTAGTATTACAAAAGAAAAAAGAAAAGGAACTTTTTCAGGAACACTAATTTGTCCGTCTGTCGGTATCGGTATATGTCGGAGGTATCATGCTGAAATTAATATATATATATATATTTAAGTTATTATTGTCGTTGACCTAAAAAATAGATAGATACGGAGTCTTTAATGCATGATTACGACTTGTACTTGACCGGTTTTTGAAATTACTGTTAAATTTCGACTCTATGGGAAGAAAAATCCAGATGCCTTCTTATTGTTCACCTCTGGTTTCTTTGTCAAATGTGTATCTATTATGCTTCGTGAGATGAAAATAAAGAATTATTATTATTATTATTCTGCTTATTGGATGCGCAGGGCGCTGGGTCGACTATCATGACGCGGGTTGCCTTTTCAATTCCCGTTAAGTTTTCTTTATATTCCTAAATTTACAATATCTCTATTTACATAATAAAAGTCATCTTTAGATTGAATCTAACCTTTTGTAATTTAATATAGGCATATCTTTTGCTGATGTGAAGAGACAGGTAAGCAAGCCAAATAAAATCTTATAATATATACATTTTCATAACTTTAGCCAAGTAAAAAAAAGAAGCTTCACGCTGTTTCCTGGGGATAGGGAACCTAGCGTTAGGCACTGCGTATACGTATTATTAGTATAATACGTACCGCCCAATTTTCGAAACCGCGTGTTGGTTAGCCGAACTCAACGCCGCGCTTTATCCTGCCACTAGAACGAGGAAATGATAAACTCTTGTTAAAACGATTTGTAATCGTAATTCATAATTTGGCGTCTTCAATAAATGTATTGCATGACGTTAACGCTAATGCTTATAATGCTGAATGCGATATGTTTTATATTTCCATTACTGTATTAATTCCTGTTAGTTAGCCTAGTTTTATGCATTATTTCTAAGAGTTATTCTAGAACCATCTGTCGTTATATTGAAGGGTAGAAAAAATCTATTATATTTTTTTTTGGCGTTACACTCCACATAGCATTACAACGTGACATTAAGACATTCCGTTCCCCAATTCCCGGCGATACCGATGTTACTATCAACCTTCGAATATAATCATTCCCCCAAGTGGGAATCGAATCCACAACCAACGCCTTTACCGCCACACACTGTACCACTGTACACACAACAACAACCTTTGTTTATTTCAATTTATTCAACATATTCTTTTAGTTCCTTTTTTTTTATTTTAAACCCACATTTGAACTCTCTCGTGAGAATCGAACTCACAACCGACGAGTAGATGCCATGAATCTTTATTTCATTTACTTATTTAATCTTTTTCATTCCGAATTCCAGGTAACCTGCTGTACAATAAAGTTGTGAACAAATCGTTTACAGCGATGTTCACAATAAACACTGGTCTAATGGTGGTAGCCACATTGTATTGCTTGATATTTCTGAAATGGCAGACAAGGCCCGAGCAGATGTCCCTTAGGGAGGCGGGAGTAAGCAATCCTATCAAAGATTTCTTCGATTTGCAAAATATTAGACAAACTATAAGGACTTTGACCAAAAAGAGAGCACAAAAACGAAGGCTATTCCTTTGGTTTTTGTTGATTTGTATGGCGTTTTATACATTCCAGAGAGGTGAGTGATTTGGATTTTTTGTTTTATTTCTTAGCTTCATCCCGTATGTGGTAGGATAGGGAGAGTGAATATAGTGTTAAGACACTCCGTTACTTTACGCCCAAATTCTTAGATATTGCGTATTAAGTTATGAAACTCAAAGATGCGCTTCATCTTGTTGCCAGAGCTAGGAAATGTAAATAATTTATTACCCAGAGTGAAAATCGAACCCGAACTGTCGTATTTACACAATCGATTTCTGTGCCCATGCGCCGAGACGGCCTTAAGTGATTTATTGTTTAGAATTACTATAGATATTATTGTAGGGATTATGTAAATATAATATCTTTTTAAGTTCTACTTAATTGTTAAAATTGTAAATAACAACCATTCTGTAAATTTAATGATATTTTAATGTCTAATTCGTTGATAACTAAAATATTCTTATCAACGATTTAGACATTAAAATAACATTTTTAATAGTTTGGTACATTAGTAATATTAGCTTATTTTATAATACAAAAGAAATAGCGGCCTCTGGTGTAAAAGTGTGGTATTCAAATGTAAGTAACTTTGATTTAGTTCTGTTAGTTCGTTCGTCGTTCGTCAAAGGTTTTTGCAAACCGCCATCTTGTGAATAAATGAGGTAACTTTTTCATAAAATTTGAGAAATGGGAAGCAGTAAAAAAATAATTGTACGTAGATTTTTCATAAACTATTAGAAACGTGCACGAAAGTAGCGCCATCTCGCAAACGAAACTATAGAGGCTTACTCCAAGTAGAGAATGGCAATTGCTAATTATTTTCTTTAAAATAAAGTAAATAGAAAATAGTTTTAAAATAAAGTAAATCGAAAATATCTTTTAATTAAACAAAGAGTTGTATTATAGATTTCATATTAATACTTATAACCTTCTGGGACCCAGAACAAAAAATTATGGATATGAGCCGTGTTTTTTCTTATTTTGGAGCCATTTAGTTTAAAAGAAATCTACCGATTAAGTCTTTTTGAATTATGTATTTTAGGATTTACAGATGGTATCAAATACGATACTTTGGGCCACATGAGATAAAAAAAACACATAATTTCAATACTGTTAATTTACTTCCACATTGGTTTAAATTTTAACTCAGTGCTCGTGAAAGGTTTTATAAAAAATCCTAGGAGAATTGAAACAAATACAGTTAAACTACTGCAATGTTATAAAAAAATATGATTTGTAGCCTGATAGTTTACCCATAAATCATGTAAATCACATAAATCATGTATTATTGATCTTCATTATATTTTATCTCATTGCTACTAAGAGATGATCCTGCTTATTTCTTCTTCGCTTGGCTGGACTGTGCGAGGCGTCTTTTCGAAAACTTGGTAGATAAAAAGACTTGGTGGATAAAACTGCGGAGCTAAGCCTTGGGCTTTATCTAAGATGGTTTATACGTAAATCTTAATGCCCACTAGTAGAGTATCCTGCATCTTCAGTATGATCTATCTTCCAAAATTTAAATTTTCTGAAATCGTTTACAAGACAGACTCCACTAAAGATTATTTGCCTTCATATAATACAATTCCAAAGGTAATCAGAGCAGATATTTGAACATTCGAGTGAAAAATTTAAAACCTGAAAGATTTGGTGTTCTTTTCGCTAACTGTTATTTCCCGTATCTTCTTGTGTAAGGTATGATGCCTGCTCATTGGTCGAGACTTTGGTTTTTTCAAAATTATTAGACGTATCTTCAAAAAATTTATTCGATCCTGTAGATTCTGTTACGTGACAGTCATTAATGATCTTTAAATGTAAAGAAATTGATTTTCGAGTGGTTGGAATTGCTACTTACTAAGTCACATGCTGTTTCTAAACTACAAAGTTACAAAAATGTTTTATTCTTAGCAAATCCATTAGTCCTATAGCCATGCCACAACCAAAAATACGTAAAATTTCTGAAGCAAGAGTATTCACATTCATAGGATGTGACATTTGTAACAACAAAGTTATTTGTGCAACAAAATTAGCAGCCGTATAACTTTTAAATTATTCTATTGGCTTTCTTAATATCAGAATTCAGAATGTCTTTTGAGTGCTTGGTGGTGATGTGACAAAAAAGGATCTAAAATCTGTTCAGCCAAATCACTGGCCTACCTCTAGAGATGACGGTGGTTGATGACGGTCAGGATCAAACGTATCCCAGTGCCTATTTATTGGTTTTCATTTTCGCCTTCATCCATGCCAGGATGGAGAATTGTGTGATGTATCATATGTGATATGGTCATTATTTCTTATGATATTCTCACAAAGATAAAGTTTTACATTACTTATAGTACATAAAAATATAATAGAGACCTTAACAAATAAATAATAGCAGTTATTAAATATAAAACTCCATTTTTATTAATACTTTCTCTTACGTGAATTTGTCAAATTGGCAGAAATATTTAATTTGCCAAAACTTACGGCCCTATAAATCTAAGGTGAAACATTTTAAATGACCAAAAATCGTAATATTATGTTGCCAGACTTCTAATTTACTGAATCGTAAAAGTATTAACAAATTGTAAGTGATGGTGCAGCTATGAAGCTGTTAATGCACGTATCAAATGTGATACCAAGAGCGCCAGGAGGATAATATATATTTTAATATCATAATGATACTGAAACTAACTTTATAAAAAATAAATTAATATGAACAATTTATTTTTATTATATTTTCCGCATAACGGGATAGGCTAAGGGAACCCGTGGCATATAGAAGGAACCTAACTATTAATTCATTAATTTCTATTCGCAGATGAAAGACCAGTGATGTATCTTTACACTTCTAAAGTTTTCAAATGGGACGCAACGGCTTTTAGTAATTTTAGAACTTATTTGAGTACAGCTTACGTCGTTGTGATGCTATTTGGAATACCTCTGATGACTAAAGTGCTTAATTGGAGAGACACCGTAAGTATTCCCTTTTTAGCTACACGCTGTATCCCGCATATTCCCGTATAGAGAGAGGGAACATAGTGTTAAGACATTGTTCCCAAACTTTTGAGATATTATTCGTCGAGTCTGGTGACGGAAATCAATTTTGTTTTTAAAAGCGATTTTGTTGCATTTTGTCGCATCCCTCCGTATTGCGTATCGTATTTTTGTTTAACTATTATTTTTAACGGCTGAAATACAGCGCTCGCTACATTAGTGTATTTCGGTTCGGATAGCTGTCTCTCGGCAGTCGACCCCTTTTATTATTAACTTAACT
>DWAN01006436.1:0-10468 GCA_018230445.1 Heliconius hewitsoni | reverse complement strand
AAAACTTTAAAAAAGGGTTTTTATTCTTTCTAAGTTTATTTAAACACATTGTCAACTATTTAATTCTGTATTCCTACACTAAAAAAATATAAACGGCTTATTATATTACAGCTTAAATTATTACTCTGAATAGGGATCGCAACTACAAACGCCGTGTTTACAGTTATTCGCTGTTTGAATAAGCCATGACGGCCGTGACTTTACTATAACCAGATTACGAGATCTGTACTTATGAAACTTGTATCTAAACAATAAATTCTATATATAATAATTAGGTGCAAATTTTGAGATAAATGTTGTCCTTTTGAAATAAATACTTTTATCATCAATATTTTTATATAAAATATTATAAATTTTACATTTATATCAAAGATATATCAAAGAAGTAAAGCGTCTGACTAAACACGACGGTTGTGGGTTCGATCCTCCCTCGTAAAGCGTGACGTTGAGTTGCGCCATTCAACAAGTAAATATCGATTGAGCTAAGACACGCAACCGACGATTCACACTCCAGTTTTTCCACGCCTATCCTGCCATCTATGGGAGATTGCGTGAAATAAAAAAGCACTTAAAAGAACAATTATCCTTCAGGTTGCAGGAATGTGCGATCAAGAATCACTACCAGAGAACTTTAGCGCGGTACTAAATGACTATACTTCCAATGGCTTTCGAGTCATTGGCATAGCGTACAAGAAATTGGATAGAAAAATGAAATGGGTCGACGCTCAAAGGCTCAAAAGGGAGACGATTGAATGTGACATGATATTTTTAGGCTTTCTAGTCATGCAAAATAGCCTAAAAGCCGAAACTGCACCCGTTATCAAGGAGTTGCACGCGGCCAATATGAAACAGATTATGGTCACAGGTAAATAATATATTGTATATCCCTCTTATGCAAAATAGGGCAGAGGGAACCTAGTGTTAAGATCATTAAAGTAATTACATTACAGCATCTATAAATATCTTAATAAACATTAGAGCTTAAGAAAATCCGTGCTTAGTTTGCTTAAAACTGCACAGATGAAATTAGAAAAAACAAGTACAGTAAACTAATTGGAGGACATGAGTGTTTGGGAAATCGGTTTGTTTGTATAATCGAACTGTATCAATTCACTTATATTAATACACAAGGGAATAAAAAAAAAAAATATTTACATATTATCCATAATTATAACAAAACATACCACACACTTTTTTCTACACGGTAAAATTAATTTCTTCCCTTTATAATACTTTATAAACTGTCGTAGTAGTTCGGATAAGCGGTCGTTCAGTTAATCGACGTTCGGATGTTGTTTTGTAGTATTTGTAATTCGTAGGTGATAATATAATGACGGCGATGTCGGTAGCGCGCGGCTGTTCTATGGTTCAGCCTCATCAGAAAGTTGTACTTATTACTGCCAATCCAGCGGTAGGAAATGAAAGGCCTACATTGCATATGGAAGTAAGTTGAACATAATTATTTTATATTAACTACTCAAAATATTCTAAATCCGTTCAGTAGTTATTGCGTGAGATTGAAACTAACAACAAACTTTGATAATTTAAAATATAATAATTAATGAGTCATCTTCTCTATAAAAAAATCTTTTAATAGAGAACATGTATAAAAAAGTGATATAAGATTTTTCTAATCTAGACAAGGAAACAGGTAAGTAAAATTAAAGCTACAAAAATTTAAAATAAAAATATTTTAAGTAGAAGATAATATTATTATAATAACTTATGTAAAGGAGAAATGAATATAAATTTAATTCGACATTTTGTGTGTAGTGATATAAATTGAGCTAGCCTATTACATTCTAACAACATTTATAATCTTATTTGATATTGACATATTTGGCATATAATATTAATGTGATAACTTTTCATGGGTAATCAAATGAAAATCAAATATTGAAACATTTTTTTTTTCACTTTTATTCTACTCTAAGGACAGGAACTCGAATTTCTGTAGTATGGAACATTCCTGTAGTAACCAATATAAATAATATATTGTAATATGCGAAATTCGACGTAATTTGATATAAACACATGGCCAAATGGTCAGACGTTTAAAATAGCCGCGGGTGAAAGCCCTGCCTGCAGTGTTAAAGTCTTAATTAATACGCTTTCTAAAATATTGTTCAAATCCTTTTATAGGTTATAGGCGAGGGTGGTCCACCAAATTTATCTTTAGATGCATACGTTTTAGCAATGGATGGTAAAACTTGGGCCGTCATGCGCACACATTATCCCGACCTCATACCCACTGTTGTTGAAAGAGGTATGTTTACTATCGTTTTAATTTTTCGCGATTTCGCGCTTTATCCTGCATATATCAGAGTAGGCAGAGAGAACCTAGTGTCAAGACACTCCGTTCTTCTCTCTGTGTGAATTCAAAATATAGTGTTATTCAACGCCGCTTTGTTTTGTCAGAACCGGAGACTGAAAATAATTCCTTTCCCCTAGAGAGAGAAGATCAAACCCACATACTGTTCCACTGTGCTACAATGGCAGTGGGACAGTCTCTGAATTTATTTTTATTTCTTTATAAGATTGTGATACCATTTTTCTTGCCAACATATACATAGATACTATAAATATTGTACAATGATTTGTTAATTTCCTCTATCTTCTTTATACTTTGTGTATAATATCTATCTTGTTTATCTGTATGCCTTATTCACGAAGGCATGAGAAAAAATACGTCAAAAAAAGGTTGTTTTACATGTCACGGTTGATGATGTTACTACTGTAAAACCCAATGCTGCGCTTTGACTGGCTACCAGAATGAGGAAATGAAATTATTCATTCCCCGAGTGGGAATAGAATTCACAACCGTCGCGTTTACAGTCAGACGCTGAGCTTCTGCGCTACGACTGCCTCATTTTTTTGTTGAAATAGAAGACCATTTTTTGAAATACTATAATTTATTATATTATTATTACTTGCCATACCTCATCCCATAAATGTTTTTTTATCTTTTTATCCAGGTATGATCTTCGGGCGTTTCGGTCCAGACCAGAAAACGCAACTGATCTGCGCCATACAAGACGCTGGCTTCGTAGTGGGCATGTGCGGCGACGGGGCCAACGACTGCGGCGCGCTGAAGGCCGCGCACGTTGGCATTTCACTGTCCGAGGCTGATGCTTCTGGTATGTATTGATCTGTATTTTTTTTTCTGTATCGTGTATTATTCTTTCTATTGCTTCTGTTATGTAAGACACCAGAAGCAAGGAAGTAGTTCTTTGTTTGTAATTTATTCTCTTTAATTTATGTATTTCTTTAAAAGACCTGACGACGTCTTTAAGCATCCTGCCAAAAATACACTACACCTAATTTTCTTGGTTCACTTTAAAATTATTACTTATTATAAGATACAAAGCTCGAGTGTTGATATTTCATTCTCCAAGCTTTGAAGTGTTCTTATCTAAGTCTTTGCCGTGATAACGTCTTATAAATTGATTAACGTGAGCTGCAGGAACGTTCCGCCTGAGCCGAGCGTGCAAGCGAAAGCGCGCAACAAACGATAGAGAAACACGATCGGTCTGAGTGTGCGCCGTATGACGCATCTATTCATTCATTATTTCTTGTAATTAATCTGCATAATGTAAGTAAACAAAATATTTTAATGATCTTAATGTAAATAAATATTAATTTATTGGAAAAAATTGTAATTTCAATTAACTCTTTCTTTGTAAAATTATCATCTGTAAGCCCACAACCAGATATATTTTTTTTGCTTTTGGTTTAATAGGCATGTGCTCTTAGACACCGGGACGATGCTGTTAGGGACGATAACTCTAATTGTATATTAAATTTAGTATTTATAAACCACAAAACAATACGTTAAAACTATTACACAACTGCGCTCTTGGCAACCTAAAAGGGAATGGAAGTGACATTGCATGCTTACAAATGTTTATTTTAAATAATGTTACTTATTGTCCAATACCTTATAGGCTCTTGATTTTTTTCTTTTTTAGTCTTTGTTTTTTACTTGACGTACGCTGTACAGGTACGCTATATATAAATTTAGTGTTAAAATTAACTGCACCTGCAATTTGTTTTTTTTTTTAATTTTTTTGTCTTATTTTCATTTCACTCGGAAGGCGACGGAAGTTTCGTAATGGGAACAGATTGTCCTAACACTAGGTTCCCATGTAGCCTCTGCCTACCATGTTATGTAAGGGATACTAACGAACTACCCTACTAAAACAAAGTTAATTCCATTAAAAAACCCTGAATAGAAACCAACAATATTTATTTTATTTCCAGTTGCCGCGCCGTTTACATCACAAGAGCAAAATATTCGCTGTGTGACACTGCTGGCTCTTGAGGGTAGATGTGCGCTCAGCACATCCTTCGCTATCTTCAAATATATGGCTCTCTATTCACTTATACAGTTCTTCTCGATTCTTATTCTTTATAATGTGAGTATCACGTTCATGTACAAAGTTATAGTAATGCGCCGTGGCGCAGCGGCACATAATGATCTGACTGTAAGCGCTGTTGAGGGAATAAATAATTTTCATTACGTCACTCTGGTAAGAAGGCAAAGCTCAGCGTTGAGTTACAGGAAATATTCTGTAGATATTGATTACTCGGCGAATTTTATATAAGGTGCCTTAGTACTATAAGCGTATGCGTTACTACTGGTACGTCCTGAAGTACTATGAGATAATATGCATTACTGAATAAATTCTATATTTGTGTTTGTAAATAATACGTGTTGTCAATGTTGACATATGTAATTTTGTTTGTGCACTATGGTACTGGTGTCCCGTCAAACGCACTGTGTCTGACAGGGTGTTTAGATGTTTTTTTTATACTAATTTCAGCTTCATACCTCAATCTCAAAAACAGTCTTAATAGACGGACAGACAGACACAGTGTTTTTTTATTCTTTTGAAAAAAGGAGAACCCTAAAAATTTAAGACAACTTGTTGAAACCGGACTGACATTTCCAGTTCTACTCCATCCTCGGCAACAACCAGTTCCTCTACATCGACCTGGTGCTGACCACGCTGCTGGCGCTGTCGCTGGGGCGCGCGTCGCCGGGCCCGGCGCTCACCAAGCAGTCCCCGCCGGTGTCGCTGGTGGCCGTCTCCAGCATACTGCCGCTGACGCTGCAGGTGCTGCTGGTACTGGCTATGCAGATACTAGCTGTGTATATGTTGCGGAGCCAGGAATGGTTTGTATTTGATTTCTTTTTTGTATACTACAAATGTGTTACTTAATTTTTATTTTTTTATCTTACTTATTAAGTAAATTCGATGACTTACTGTAAACGAGACGGATTCGGTTCCCTCTCGAGGGAACGTGTCACTTTCTACCTTGCACTACTACTTAGACAAAGTGCAACGTCGAGTTCTGCCTCTCAACATCCACTGTCTACTAGCGGTAAGTCCACTTAGGTGGTCAACAATTTCGTCCCCGATAGTGATATGATAGCAATAACAACTACTGACGCAGCCGAGGACCTAACGAGTAAGATCATTTTTAGTTGCACAAGTTACGCAAAGATGAAAGCCCGCACTATCACCTCTATTCTGGTAAACAGTGTTGCAGAAAAGTCAAAACTTATCGTAGACGAGGCCTTAATAACCAACACCTGGACATAAACCAACTCACCGTTATCAACAGATTAAACCTCTTCGAAACTTTTAAAACTTTAAAAGTTACCATCAAATACAGTTAGGTCATATTTATTATGATGATCTCGCAATATGTCATATTAGTTTGTATGGCATAAATTGATATGAAATCTATAGAATAGCTTCAATTAATAATTTTATAATTATCAATTCAAAAAATATATATTTCTAAGTATCTAAATATGTAATTTTCGTTCAAGGTATATACAAGTAGAAGGAGGAGCGGAAATGGAGCAAGTGATATGTTGGGAGAACACAGTGATATTTATTATTTCATCATTCCAGTATTTAATAATGGCTTGTGTCTATGCTAAGGGCTGGCCCTACCGTCAACCGTTTTGTTCAAACTGTAAGTAATAATTATTGATTCTACTACTTAAAGGTACGACTACGTGGCGCAGTGGCACAGCGTGACTGACTATAAAAGCGACAGCTGTGGCTTCGATTTTCCCACGTAATAATGCATCATTTAATATTTATATTTTCTCACTCTGGTGGCAACATTGAAGCCACAAATACGGCGTTTCAGTCGCACGCTTGTGCGCCTGCGTGCGCCACGACGGCCTTATACAGTAAACGATCAGAAAATAAATACTATACAAAACATAAACATCATAAACTATACACAAAAACTCTATACTCATACGTAATTCCAGATTACCTAGTAGCAACATTAGTGACGCAAGCTATATTCGTGACGATTTTACTGCTTTGCCCGTGGCCGTGGCTCGCCGACTTCATGGAGATCAAAGTTATGGATCTGGCGCAACCCGAGGAGTTTAAATTTAGAATTTACTTATTGCTTATCCCAGTGCTGCACCTGTTTCTGGCGATTGCTATTGAGGTGCGTATATGGGTGTTTTTAATCATTCGCGATCTTAGGCCCGATTTGTGAGTTTCGCTCACTCAATACGTTGCTTAAATCAGAGGAAAGCAGAGAGCTGGGTGTTGACATTAAGCTCATTCTACTCATATAGCAGTTCGAAAAATTTATATTTAATGAAACTTTTGCGAAGAAAACGCGTATATTTAATTTATTCATCCGGTTAGAGTTTCATTTATAACGTTTTAAAATTCGCGAAAATCAAAGATTCTGTAAATATTAATATTGTATTGTATTTACAGGCAACATTATCGGATCCGGAGCGTTTTACCGTTTTATATAGTTTCCTTCGACGGAGATGTTCGGATAAGGAAGAGGAGGCGGGGGAGGCAGGAAGTCCATTGTGGCCGACGAATTTTAACGCTCAATCCATACCATGCTGACGGAAAAACGTTTATATAAGAGTAATATAGTGTAAACTCAGTATAACATCAGTCCTATTAACGACTAACTCCCTAAAACGTCGACATTCTACTATTTTGCTTGGTGTACCTTGTCATTGATATAATATTATATACTATATGCCTAACTACTCTCAATTAACAAAAACCAAAATTACTAAGAAATTGAATGATAAAAAAGTTCATAATACTGTATATATGTACTATATGTATAAATATTATTTTATTTGACTTTAATAAAAATGATGGCGTATTTGTAAAATTTTATACCCGATACATAATAGGTATTTATATTTTTTCTTCTCTATTTAATCTCTATAACGTTGTAAAATGTTATATGGAGTTTACACTACACTTATATGATAACAGTAGATTGTGTTTCTTCAATAGCAACTTTGTGACAGTGGTAGTGTTAAATACAATAATTTGTTGTACTAATTCTCAAATTAAGCAGTGAGCTTAAAGTGTAAAGGTTTAAATAAAAGAAACTACGTTAAGTTTATATTGTGTAATTAATCAGTAAGCATATGCATTTTTTTTTATTTTAGACTGTATGCCGCATATAACAGGGTAGGCACAGGGAACCTATTGTTAAGACACTTGCGCGGTGAAAGATGTAACTCAACAACACGCTTCTCTGTTTGTGTTTCTTTCTTTCTTTCGCTCTGGTAGAGTGAGGAAATGTAAATCATTTTCATTCCTCCGAGTGGTTATTAAACCTACAACCGTCGCGTTTCGCTTACAGTGCGACGTTATGCCGCTGACCGCTACGGTGGCCTCAAATATTATTCAACACACAATAGAAAAAAATATAATTTTATACCTTTACACTATAAACTTATTATACAATATTATCATAATTAGAAACGTGTATTAGTTCTATAATGACTTATTTATAATTTAACGTGTACGGTGTAGTTTGTGGAAAAAGACAAAAACAATTGAATACTTAAAAAATTATGCAACATTTAAATAGTTGGGGCCATTCATAAATGACGTCACACTTTCAGGTATGTAATGGGTCGACGAAGTGTGACACTGTGACAAAAAGTGAAGGTGCCCTAAATATTGTAACATCACATTTCAAAATATAATATGCAAAATATTATTACGGATCGAATATTAATTAATTTTAGGTGTAATATTGCAAAATATGTGACGTCACTCTGAGTGGAGGTCTCACACAGAGACAAATAAGGAAAGTAAAAAAAATCGTATCACGTAATGGATGGCCCCCCATATATATCTACTTTAAAATGTTGTACTTAGGATTTACGGCAAGTAACAATTTTTTTCACTTCAGCTTAGATAAAAAAAAATACGTTGTGGATGTATTAAGATTATTTTAATAATAAAATTAAATTTTCTGCAGTGTAAGTTTCTATTGACTATTTTTTCTAAACAAAATTTAATATTTTATTCACCAAATATCAGTAGTATAGAATTTTTTGAAGTGTTTACTATAATATAATTTATATAATAAATATTAATTAGGCTTATGCGTAGAATTATGTATGGTATAATAATCAATAAATTATTATTCATATATTTAATATACATTAGTGTAAACATTAGAAACCTATCTTCTTTTATTAAAAAGCAATTATTATCAAATGCCAAATATAAGCAGATATGAATAGTCTAAATTCTGTCCTATGTGTAGTTATTTAAGTCTTTAATATAAATACATGTATAATGTAACCTCTGTGTAACGTGACCAGATTTAAAAAAACTCTCGATTAAAAATAATATATTATAGCAAAATAATATTGATTTATTACTATTAATTTTACGACAATTTGCCAATAACACCATAAAATGCTTAGTCTTATGAGTGACGTTATATTGAGTTTACACTATATCAAAAATATTACAATGTAATTGTGTAGAGAGGTCCCTTAAGGCTGTGTTGTTTCCCTCCTCACTAATCACGTGGTATTTTTTTATTATTCCTTAATTATATTTTGATACTTAAATTACAATCTTTGTAGAACAAAGTAGCTTCGAAGTTGTACTTGTACTTAATTTCAATTAAATTTATAAGTAGGGATGTTACGGATGTAACATTTCGGATCTGGATTTACAAGAAAAGTATTTCTTTTTTGTTTCTGTTACGGATATAGGAATATTTCGAATTATACAATATCCATTGAAAATGTGGTTTTTGGGAAAATTGTATTTTTTGATATTTTTTATTTGAGAAATTCGATATTTTTGGGTACGAATACGGAGTTTAGTAACATCCCTGCGTATATGCGTAAAATTCTTTAAAAAAAAAACAAGCGGTCTCTCTTATATTTGAAATGACAGCCATATATCATTTTATAAATCAAAACTTAAAACAAATCATGTTACCTTTAATAGTATTCGATTAAACGTTATTAATTTTAATTAAAGCAAATATAATTTGTTGAGTTATGTAGGAAATTCTTTTTAAATAATTTTATTCTATATTTATTTATTATTGTACATATTATTGATGTCGTGCTTATATTTACACTTATAGTACTTACTTTCACATTTTTAATTGCTTCAATTGTGATTAGTTGCTAAAGTATACAATGAATTTTGTGTGTAGATTAATTTATTAAAATGCACTAAATACATGCAAATAGTTTCCTTTTTTTTGCTACAATCAATTATTAATAGTGTGCGAGATTAATAATTTTCTTACATTTCAAATTGTTTTCTGTTTGTTTTTACGATTTAACTAACAATAATATTTATGAAACATTTACATTAAAATGTCGTGTATTGTAGATGTCTCATGTAAGAGGTTCCAGTATGGTTAAATATAAGGTTAATACTTACATGTGTAGTGTAACACTAATTTGTTATAAATAATTTGAATACAGTCCGTCAGGAGGCAAGTTTATATGATCCGTGTACTAAGTTTACAACAACTTCATTATTTTTTATGAGTACGTATGTAGTGTGTTATTTGTGTTTGATGCAATGAAACCAACATGTTGCATATGCAACAGCTTTACCGACGCCGTGGACGCAAAATGGTCTACATCACTACTACACACAATCGTGTGATAGTTATTTTTTTTTCAATTTCCCAATTTATTCCAACAACTTATACAATTATTTAATAGACTGCTTAATTAAAATCTTTTTCGTATTGCTGTTACAAAATATCTTTTATATCATAGCTTACGTGTAGACCATTTATGCGCCACTGGCCTCAATTTAGTATTTAATGGCTATGCTTCATTCCTAAATGTGTAGTACTTAGATGTATGTCTTAGTTGCTTAGCAACTTATGCAAAAACTTAATCTAAATGTATAAACAATGTAATTCTGAAATTAACTTACTTGAACTGCATTATTGTGATCGTTTTCGACTCTTGTTATTGCGTTTATATCTCTCGAATATTTGGAACTTGTTGACTGTTTTGTCATTGTAATGTAGTTCGATACAATTTTATCTGATATATTTCAGTCTTTTTAGATGGATGTGACCAAACAAGGAATAAAATAAAACTTTCAAATTTCATTGTGGCTTTTATTTTCATGTTTCTTAGCTCGCTAAGTATTGC
>DWAN01006435.1:0-10468 GCA_018230445.1 Heliconius hewitsoni | reverse complement strand
GAAATATAAATTTAAGTAAATATTTCATCTCTTCGAGTGGGGATCGAACCCACAAAAAAATAAAATACATATAAACATCTTTATATGTATATAAAACATTTTTATATATCAATTTAGTTAATTAATTTTGGAGATTTCAAAAATTACAAGTGAGTAAGATATGAAGATATTTATAATAACGAATGTTAATATTTTTTTGACTTTACGCTTTATCGTGCACATAGCAGGGTAGGCAGAGGGAATCTGAGAAACTGGTACTAAGACAATCTTTTCCTATTAAGAATCGTTTTATAACATATTAACTTACTTACCAAACATAAATTGCTTAAATATAAATTACAAAGAATGTATATGTTCTAAAATTCTTTATGTTTTTGTTTTTTTTCGTAGTTAATAATAATTATTAAAGTAATAGTGTTAATTGAGTTAAACGTACCTAAGAATAGAACATGAAGCTAATGTATTGATAATGATAAAGATCTCTCTTTCACTGTATACATTAAACTGTCTACTTTATTTTTTCTTAGATTTTTATTAATGTATATATTATATTATACATTAAAGGTGAAAGAGATATAAGAGGCTGACTTGACTGTAAAATCGATGTGTGTTCGGCTGTGAGTTCCATCCCCACTAGAGGAAGTGAAATATTTATTTACATTTATATTTTCATTTCTTCGCTTTGGTGTCGAAACAATGCGAGGCGTTGAGTTCCGCCACTTAACACACAATGCCTCCAGAACTCAGCGAAAAATGGGGAACGAAGTGTTTTAACTGTAGGTTCCCTCTGCCTACCCTGATGTGGGCGGGATACAGCGTGAAGCTGAGATATATGAGTCTAAATGTGCTTACATAGTGTTATCAGCTGTCCACGACAGTATCTCAGCAACAGTGTGTGGTGTGTTAGTGCGTCGCGCTGAGGTCCACATGCCCGTAGCTTGAGAAACTTGTACGATTTGTTTGTAGCGTACACCGTTTACGCTCTAAAAGAAAATAATGTTTTTTTTTATTATCTGTAACTTAAAATCAAAATCTGGGGCAGAGAGAGAGAGCATTTATCGGCAACCGCTATTGTTTTGGGTTTGATATTCATCTAGAATGGGAAATGCTTATAGATTATCAACTTAACGCTAGGTTTGCCAAGTTGCCGGTGCCCACAATGCTATGTGCGAGATTGAGTGTGATGAGTGTGAATGATTGAGTGTGAATAAAATAAAATTATAGATTATTGTAAAGTAAATACGTTTTTTATGTTGCATTTCAGTGCAAAAATATCTACAAATATATATTTTACAACATACTCTTGCCTAATCTAATTTACTAGGTATGTCTTAAAATATTAATATAAAACCTAAGACATAATATCAAAATAGGGGAAAGGTGTACGAGATGATCCCTCGAGGTAAGATCATTGCCATTTTTTATAAGGCATATTCCCGTTGACATATATGAAATTGATACGATATCTTTAGTGGAAGAGATCAACTCACACTTGACCGGTTTTTAAATTGATTTGGAAACTTTGCTCCTTTATAGGTAAATAAAATTAAGACTATTTTTATATTTTCTTAGTTTTGTATATATTGAGAAAAAAATCTTACATCAGGCAAAATTGTGATGAACGAAGTACCCGCTTCGTTGAATATTAGTGGTATGTTGTCGATCCATCCGTTTACTTCTGGATGCTCAAATATCTGTAATTATTAATATAATAATTAATTAATTCATTTAGTGATTATTAATATTATAATAGAATAATTGTTACATTAAGAAAATATATATTTTTTTTTTATAAAAATACGTTACCGGAGTACAATTCTGTGTTGAATCAACGCAGAGGTCCACTCGTAAATAGTTTTGTACACGGTTAGTCCACATTATAGCGATAGAATCAGCTCTTATGAATGCTACGTATTTCAAAATTGGCCTGAAATCAATTTAATTAACAGTTAACTTTGAAATATAGACAAAAAAATTGATTTGAAACTGTGCTTCCTTTTGGGACTGCCTTCAGTACAGATTTTTTTACAAAATTACAATAACTTTTGCTATAATTTAAATTATAGCAAATATTTAAATATTTTACGAATAATTATAAAATAAACGTATCATTAGACATATTTTTCAGTATCTTAACCGATATATAACCTGCGATCACCGCCTCAGGTTATTTAGAACCACAGTGAAACCAATCCATATATATATATATTATTGCACACTACCATGAAACGTCGATGTAAATCATAATCAAATCTTAAATAAGAGATATATTAGTAAAATAAATTAACTTACTCATTAATATCCGTGGGCGCTGTAAAGGTAACAGTGTTGTTGTTGGTACTGTTCCAAATACTGACAGATACAACAGGATTTCTAGTACCGGACTGAAAAATGTTAGGAATTCATTCATAAAATAAAAAATAACACGGCTGTTATTAAAAGCATCATATTTTAAGATATTTTACTTCTGACTATTATAATGGGGAATATTTTATATATTATGATAATTAAGTATTATCAGAAGCAGTCGTGGGGCAGTGGGGCTGACTGTTAACGCGAACATTTTGGGTTCGATTCCACTCGGGGGTTCATTTCTTCGCTTTGATAAATGAACGCAGCATTAAGTTCTGAGAATGGATTGTCTTAATACTACAGTCCTTCCCACCTTGGTATGCGGTAAAAACCTAGAACCGTTATTGTCTTAGTATCTGCTGCGTTTGCGTTTGTTGTGCAGATGATTGGCAGAACTAAACGCCAAACTACTTCTTTTGTAACTAAGCATTGAAAATATTATATAACCTACATACGTAATATTAAAAGTCATTCGATAAATATAAAATACGCTCTACGACACTTGATTAAATCTCGCGAACCATGAAATTTGAGCATATTTCATTTCAATGAGATTTATGAAAGGATTCTGGATATCGAAACTTATATAAAGTGTAACAAAACTAAAGAAAACTTCTCATATAACAAGTAATTTATAAAACAAAGGGATGTTATAAGATAAAAATGAATCGTTTAAAATATTAAATTTTAAATAAAATCAGTATTAAAATTTGATCTTACAAAAAAAATTGGTATTGAATGAAAAATTTTGTGAGTTTAGATTCCACGTAATTTTGGAAACGTATACAAAACTGAACGTAGCGGGATTTGCACCCGCACCATTTGGAAACCGTACAAGCGCTGTGACCGCTAAGGCCATACGTTCTCATCAAGCTATGTCAAAATTCTTATACGCTTTTTACACTTTATTTATCTCTATAGGAGAAAAAGTGTAGAAATTTGTTTTTTATTAGAATAGAAGAATATATAGATCTTACTCAAAAATTTATTACAAAATAATATTATCTAAAACGGGAATAAACAAACTCTCTCATAGTTTTCTAAATGTAAAAGTAAATAAAATTCTTTTCCTTCATGCTAGTCGAACTCACAAACAACGCGTTTACGGAGACATGTGGTTTAACTCCGCCAATTTGGCCCCTATTTTTTTTATTAAATCAAATAATTAAATCGGCTATTTAATAAAATAATAGTATAGTAGTAAATAGCTAAAGAACGACTGAGAATCTAACATGAGTCGTGGTAAGTGACCTGTCTTCTACGTTATATTACATACCTTAGGGTAGTGAATCTCTTTATGTTCGGTATATTGGTGGTCTACGGAGCCAGGTACGCCATAGTGCGGTATTTTCATTATGCGTACATCAGTATCATCGAACGTGGCATAAGCAATTTTATCACCGTTACTAGAAAACCAAATAGCGTTTCTCTCCCCAAATACCTCCTCTGAAATGAATTAAATTATAACTCTACATATATAATTTTACTATATAATATTTATGTAAAATATGTAATTTGCACTAAATTGTTCTAAAATATCCTAAAGAGGGGCCAATAACGTTAATTCTATTATGATATAATCATTAAAAAATCGAAAAAAACAAAAAAATATATAATAAATTCTTAAATCTTTCAAAATCAATAAAAAACTGTTTTGGAAAAAAAATATGAAACGGAATATGTACCTTCATACACCCAATCAGGGACGCCATTATAAATGACATTGCTCCTTCCATTACTTGTTACTTGTTCGGGCGGGTTTGTCATGTTTGATTGATAATAAATATTATTTTGATACACAAAAGTGAACGCGTTCCCTGAAGGACCCCACATGAAGTTTTGTAACAATGCATTCTGCAGTTCTATTCCAGCAGGAGCTATGTTGATGACTTCGCCCGAGTACACGTTGATAGCTGAATACCGACTTTCGAAACTGTATCTGTAGATCTTTAAATAAAATCATTATGTTAGTATTTATTTATTTATATGTATGTATTTTATTGTACATTTCAAATGTGAACATAGATAAAATTGAAAAACTTTTAGACTGACTTTTAAATGCATTTAACTACGTTAGTTTATAAACAATAATGTTTAATAAAAAAATACTAACAAATTTCTACCTATTCAGGGCTATATGCAATCCATTTATATTTATAATAAAACCATCACAATGTATAGTGAACAAGAAAAAAATAATTAAGTAATGCAACCAGGAAATTTAAGCTATAAGAATTGTCTTTAACAAAAGTATTTTTAATATAATTTATCTTTGATTTACCTATCCAAAATACGTCAAAATTTAAACATAAACGTCCTATCTTGCAATAACCGTCACTAAATTCAGCTAAAAGATATCACTAAGTACTGCGTCTTAATAATTCATTGACAAAACAAACGCTACCATACAAACAAAATTAAGCTCCGACTCGCGCCTCTAAAAGCTTCAAAACCGAGACGTGATCTTAAATAATGCTTCTCCCCCAGAAGGATCGTCTGTTAATTTAATGGAATACTTGGTTTACATTTTAATGATATTTGCTGACAGATGCCGCCGACCAAAATGAGCTCTCACTTAAAAGATTCCAGCCATAATTACTAGATATTGAGAAAGATGATTTTCGTATAATAATTTGCATGTTTTCAACGCGGTCAAAGGAAAACTTTATACACTATAAATTATTTTTACAGAACATTTAAATATTTGAAGTCGTAGTGGTGCAAGTGCACAAGCGTGTATGTGACTATACGCGGCGGTTGTGAATTGAATTATTATTTATTAATATATTCATTTCTTCGCTCTGGTATATAGACAAAAAGCGCGGCATTGAGTTACGCTAAACAAAGCCTCGAAAATTCGGCGGCAAGTAGGCAATACAACGTAAAGCTGAAAAAATATTTAAGTTGTTATGAAATAATAAAGATTGTAAAGTTAATAAGTTATTTTAAACATATTTAAGATACAGAACTACCAACTTTATTCATGTTCGACAGTAAAGTTATTATTGACACAAATGGCTTATAAATATTAAAATAACAATACATTTTTTATGCAATGAATAGCAATAAAGAAATCCAGAAAATTATATATCTATGTATTCCTTAATTTTTTAAACATATGTATAAAACTCTACTAATTAAAATGCTACTAACATCATCATAGCATATAACGTAGTAAATTGAAAAATCTATATTTTATTAGGGTAGAAAAAAACATAATACGCATATACATTAATATTTAAACAAACATAAACAAATAAAATATAAAACTATAAACCATTTTAGTACGAGTGAATGCTTACCTGAAGTTCATTGAAAGAGAGAACAACGTATCTGCGATCTGGAGATATTGTTGTTTCTTGGAAGTTCTGCTGTAAAATCTAAAACAAAGGCGACATATTGATCTTAAGAAACATATCGATACTTCTAATAGTAAAGTACTTAGTACTATGCTATACTCATATTTTTTTTTTAATAATTTCGAAATAAAAAGGTTGATCAATGTTCAATATAACTTTATGAAAGTTTTTTTTCAAATACATACAATACCTGTAAAAAACAAACAAGTAAAATTGAACTTCCCTGACGAAGTGACTAAAGGAAAAATACTGTGTACTCTTGTTGCTTTAAGACAAAATCAAAACATAATATTATTTATTTAAAAAAAATGAATTACGCTGTATCTCAAATATAGAAAGAAGGGTAGGCAGATGGAACTTAGTGTTAAGATAAACACTTGCCGTCGAATTTTTCAACTCAACGCCAAGCTTTTGTCTTGATGTCAGAGCGGAGAAATAAAAATTAATAATTAATAAATAATAACTAATTTCCCCAAGTGTGGGATCGAATCAACAACAGTTACGTTACGTTCCCACCTTTACGCCACTGTGCCACGACGGTCTCGTACTATTTATTCAGAGTTAGTAAACTAAATATTATCTTTCGAAGTCAACCTCATTTTAAATTGAGCTGTACGTGCCGCACTAACAACTTTAACAATTCAAGTTAACTCGAACTCACGTATAGTGTCTCAATATACTAAGTTTACTACAAGGTGTTACTAGATTGCTTTTATTAAGAGTATATTCAGGTATATAATAGAGCATTGGTTAATTGAGTTATTCAAATTCAAAAATCTATAATATTAGTGCATAATTATCAAAATTTAAACAAAGACTTAATTATTTTGCAAACACAAGGAGGTTCAACGATAGTTTTTATTTTAACTATATTAAGTACAGTAGGCCAGTCGTGGTGCAGGGGCACGAGGTGTGGTTGTAAAATTGACTGATTGTGGGTTGGATCCCCACTCAAGAAGATGAAATATATATTTAAATTTATATTTCCATTTCTTCGCTCTTGTATCGAGGCATAGCGCGGCGTTGAGTTCCGCCACTCAACACGCAATGCCTCCAAAATTCGGCGGAAAGTGGAGAACGGAGTGTCTTAACACTAGATTCCCTCTGTCTATCCTGTTGTGCGTGGGATACATTCTAATTGTATACAAAATCTAAGGCAAACTTAATCTGCCTCCGGACTCTGATTTCAGGGATATTCAAACGACTTGAGCAAATAGAACTCTAAATTGCAACGTACCTGTGAAGTATTTGCTACGAGGATCTCGGGACTATCAGTGTTCACATCGTATAGAATCAAATCACCATTTTCATTTCTGTATAAAATTTCATGATCTGTAACAAAAAAAAATATATTAAATAGTATACATGCTTAATAACAATTTTCATATCAGATTTAATCAGTTGAATAATGTATTATTTACGATTTTTTACTGTATATAGCAGATTAAAGTATTAGGCACAGTAATATTAAGACACTTCCTCCTCTACTCTCTGCTTAATTTTAGAGACATTGTGTGGCTCTCTTGTAACTCTCGTGAACAAAAAAAAATTAAATAATTAATTCCCTCGAGTGGGAATCGCACCCTCGCACCCACCCCCAACAGACACCCAGCAGCAGCACCACAACGGCCTATTTCTATTTAATTTTAACAATTATTTTAAATTGCTAATATATTTATTAGCAATTTAAAATAAAAGTGAATTTTTTATTTGTTGAATTGCACATAAATAATTCATAAAAAAACACACCTGAAACCCATGTGCCATTAAAAGATTGTGAAGCAAATCCTCCTGTAACAAAATCTTCTAAGTTTATTTCATCACTATCAGGCGACGTTGTTGGTTCTTCCGGTGTTACAGGCGATGGTGTCGTACTCGATGTTGTTGTAGAGGTCGTCACTGTCACTATGGGTGTAGGTATCGTGGGTCCCTCTGTTGTTGATATAATGGGTTCAGCTACAGAATCTTCTCCGGTTAGTACTACCGCTAGAGCTACCACAACTCCGATTACTGCCAGCATTGCAACGGCACCGATTGCGTATGTTACCCTTTTTGTTTTTTTATTAGCAACAACCAAAACCTGTAACCCAAGACATAACATTGTCCATTAATACTTAATCAGCTCCAAGCTGATCGCGCTCACAGCAGAGTAGACAGTTAAGACATTCCGCTCTATATTTTATTACTTAATAAACTATATATTAAACTATACATATCACTTACATAAAGTTAAATGATATTATAATTTTTAACATCTTATTAGGATACCCTCACTCCATCTGTCTTAAGTGGATGAGCAATGAAATGATATGGTCAATGGTTTGAAGTATAGATACGTTAAGCAGTTGATCTTGGCTGTCAATCTTATAGAAAAGTCACTATTTTTGGACCTTCAGTCCTAATAACGTTTTTAAGCATTTAGTTACGAATACTCTAGCGAGATGATTCTTGAAGGCTAGTTTCAAACGAAAATACTAGAAGTTGACTCCAGACATTGTTATGTGAGAATAAGGTTAACATGTTCAAAGAAAAACTTTCTGGATCCTCAAATCTCATATGTAGGAAAATTATACAAATATACACATCTAACTTACCTTAGAAGAAAAAAATTATATAACTATAAAATATTACTCCATATAACAAATTTCGCAATTGCTTATCAAAAATTACACTTTAAAATGATTACTTCTTATGAAACGAATTGGTTTATTAAGTCCCGTTTAAGCAGATTTTACATGACAATTTGTTAGTGTAACGCAAAGCCGAGTGGTCCCCTCGTCGCATATTTTTCCTGGCGTCCAATCATTCAGCCTTATCAATAAGATTATCGAACTCACTTCAGAGTTAGTTTATGTAAATATGTAAGACGATGCTTACTATCAACCAATAAGTACGTGACGTACGTGATACAAGATAAGTGACGATGAAAATTTAAGACACAATTAGGCAGGTTGCAGGTTAAATTAAAAATAAATGATGTTTTATCATGATAATGACAAAAAAAATGTCAATTTACTCATCATTCTCTAAAATAAAATAGGTGACAGCTTTCATTAAAATCAACTACTATAGGAAGCGAATCACATTCATATTCTGGTTGATTGCAATCATTTATTAGCCTACGTTTTACCAATGAGATAGTCTTCATGTAAAAGATGTTACTATTGAGTATGAATTACAAAATTGTATAAATTTCCATGAGGCAGGTACCACAGTTAGTTTAATTATTAGTTAGTTTTATTATATATTAAGTTAAAATAAAAGAAAGGACCTGGTCACTGGTACCCATTTCCAGGGACGAATTGCCGTTGTCCGCCATGTTGTGGTGTCTCTTCTATTCACCTAAAAACAAACAAAATATATAGCACATTATATCTATGTTTATCTAATAAATATGTATTTTTTTATATTTTTTTAATTATATTTTATAATATATATCACAATTATCCATGCTTATATAAAAAAATTAAGAGTTTGTTTGGTTGAACGCTATTCTCAGAAATTAATGCTTCGAATTAAAAATATTTTTTTTTATGTTGGATAGCGCATTTATCGAGAAAAGCTATAAGCTATATTATATTATGTTAATAATTTGGATATAACTCCCCTTTATAATCGGTCAAAATTGTGCATCATATGTCACGTACAACTCTTAGTTATTTTCATTTGATTGCATGGACGAAGATGGAGGTATAGTATAGTACAAATGTTGTATATAATGTCTCCATTTCCTAATATATAAAGCAAGTAAATAAGTACTACTTTTGTACACGTCTTGAAAGAATTTCGTGTCAGAAAATACTTTTTAGTGTAACATATTTACGATAATGTCCTTGAACGTGGATAAAGAACTTTTCCAGTAGTATCGTAAAATATTAGCATCAAATCGGATATACGACTGGCTGCACGTGTAAGCACTTTTGAATATTGCCACGTTTTGTTTATCTTTCAGTAACATTTCGATAATTAGACCCGGCTTGTGATTTGTTGAATTTATTTGGTTTTTGGTTTTCGTTACATTATGTACTCTTAGTTGAAAACTGGTTTGGTTTGGCGCAGTAAGTATTTTTTTTATACATTAAAAAAAATAGCTTCACGTTGTCTCCCGCACACAGCAGGGTAGGCAGAGGGAACCTAGTGTTAAGACACTCCGTTCCCCACTTTCTGCCGAACTTTGGAGGCATTGCGTGTTGAGTGGTAGAACTCAAAACTGAGCTTTGCCTCTATACCAGAACGAAGAAATGGACATATAAATTTAAGCAAAGATATCCTCGAGTGGGGATCGAAGCCACAACCAATCGGTTTTACAGTCACACTTTGTACCCCTGCACCACGACTAGCCTCGCATTTAATACATAAAATATACAATTAATAGATAAATAGTAAAAGTAAAAATAAATGAATTAATTGAATTAAATAAATAAATAAACCAGCTTCACGCTGTATCCCGCACACACGAATGCAACCCAGTCGAAAAAATTAAATTAAAATATAATTTAAATATTAATTAAAACTTAATAAAAAATTACAGTTACAAAACCACTTACTTTATACCTTAAGTTTTCTTGTTGAGATATATATAGCATTCGACATCATTAAAATTACTTGCTATCGTATTTCAAAAAATCCATAAATTTTATTGTATTGGTTCATGTAAATTTTATTATATTGTACATACTTTTTATAAAAAATAAAATAAATTAAATCAGCTTCACGCTGTCTCCCGCACACAGCAGGGTAGGCAGAGGGAACCTAGT
>DWAN01006434.1:0-10471 GCA_018230445.1 Heliconius hewitsoni | reverse complement strand
CCAGTCGGTTTTACAGTCACACTTCGTGCCGCTGCGCCACGACTGGCCTCACTATTTAACTACTATTTTTTTAACTGTTAATATAATACTTTAACCTATTATCCTAGACTAAGTTCGCCAACAATGCCGATACTTCCTCGACAATGGTCGTCCCAAGATCTGATTGAGGGACTGATAAGCTACCAAGATAGCAAAAACGTTCAACTTTGCATAAATGCTTCCAAACTCACGTACCGGCGCTCCCTTCTATCTAAAACCAAATAAAATCAAACAAAATTGTAAGATTTTTCTAAATACTTTATTCTCAATCTATACATTACTTCTTCTTCATTGCATTCAAAAGCCATTCTTATACAAATTAAGCAATGGATATTGCTTTTAGAGTTTTGATCATCTTTGTATGTAACATACAATTTATTGGTTTTGGGTGAAGATGTTCGATAACCTGAGATAATCCCGATAAATACGATTTGCTCTGTATCGGTAGCTTATAGGGCTTGTTGAGCGGGATCAATATTGTTCAATTTTATCTACAATATGCTATTATAGGTATTGAAAAACATTAAAATTCTTTTGACAAACATGGTGTTGGTTTAAAGGCGTATTACTAATATTTTTGTATATTTATTTTAGTTTAGTAAAATTGGCTGGTTGTGAATTAGATCCCCACTCGAGAAAATTATTTTTATTTACATTTACATATCTTCGCACTGGTGTTGATGCAAAGCGGGGCATTGAGTGCCACCACTCACTCACTCACTCACACACGCGATGCCTCCAGAACTCACCGGAAATTGGAGAACGGAGTGTCTTAACACTAGGTTCCTTGCTTGCTTGCTATTGTGGGATACAGTGGGAAGTTAAAAGAGAAAAATTCAGGGTATTTGGGGTGAGGCAAAAGTAATCGGATTTATTGAATTTAAATATCTACAGTGAAAAAGTAATTTTATATGAAAAATAAAGAAAGAATAGAACTAATTGTTCTTATCATATAATATATTTTTGAGACATTTCGATATTTAATTAAGGATCTTTTAAAAAAATATATATTAAAATACATTATTAGGAATTAATAAAATTTAATAATTGTTTTGATGTTGTGCTAAATTGCTTTTCATTAAACACGCTTTAATGAACATGTAAGCGATGTTTAGTGTGCAGTGTTTAAATATATTTTATATCACTTTTTTGGCTTCACAACGACCTATCTCATTTACATTAGCTAGCTTGTTGCGCTACGAGTGACCTAATCACTTACGACTTGATTATTATCAAATCGTAAGTTGAATTATTTACAACGTTTATTAATATTTTAAACAACACAAGTAATAAAAGAAGCCTTTGAAGCTAATACCGGCCTCACCGCACGATCCATACGCACAGCGATTAGCCAAACCAATAAAGCATGAAACATCAAAGTCTAAAAACGACTCAACTTTTCCAATTTCCCCCAAATACCCTTGAAGGATTTGCATGCTATTCGAACAAAAGCATCTTATGTTTTGCAATATTTTGTATGACGCCGCGTGAGTCCTCGCAACTTAGGGGTCGCTCCTTTGTCCTGACTTTAATATCTGTGGGAATGGACATACCGACTTCCATTAGGTAATTTATCACTCTTAAACGAGTGGAGACCATCCACTATTATCCTTGTAGAGTTTCCAGTCTTAAAAGGGCGAAAACTACCGCTTTGTGCCAACATGTTCAAATTAATAGAGAATTCTGGCCCGACGGGTCCGCTTTATTGATTTTGAGAGGTCCAATGTCCGATGTTTATGAATTATTAGCTATTCGGGTTCCCATAAAATCTGCTTTGGAACTATTACGGGTTTTGGGTTCGGGGTCACTTTGGGTAGAATTATTAGTAAAATAATACAAGGTTTACTGAGAATGTTATGAATTTTGTGTTTTATAATATAAGATTTTCAAAAGTAAATGAATGATTATTATTTTGTATCTATAGGTATTATAAATGTATTTCCTAATATTTTTTTATTTTTTTTAGTTTCACTAATGTTAAGATAAGCCGTTCTGTAGTTTCCGCTGAATTCTGAACGCATTGCATGTTCACTGGCGAAACTCAACGCCGCGCACCAGAGCGAGGAAATATATATATTAAATATTTCATTTTCTCGAATGGGACTCGAGCTCATAACTTGTCCTTTTAAATCTCACGCTTGTGTTTCACAACAACCTAATAATCTCATTTACTTAAGTTGATGTGTTACTTATTTTACAAATAAAAAATGAGCAATTGAATGCAAGTCCTCTTAAATGGTCAAGCCGCCGATTAAAGAACGAACGTGATAATTTTATTCATTCACAAGATGACCAAAGCTTCCCTTACCGCAGTGCTTGCAGGTCAGTTATGGGGTCAGCACTACAAGTTCATCTCGCACGAGACACACACGCGGTTTTTTAAAATAACAAATAATAAAAAGAAGGATTTTTTTATTGAGATGGAGATTTCGAGACACGTGGATAAGGGAGATGTTGTGATACGAACAGGTGTTTGTTGTTGTGTAAGGTTAAAGATCAAATAGATTAACAACACATTGAATTGAATTTGATTAAGTTTGTTTTTTTTAATAAAAATAAATAAGTGCGATATAGAGTATTTTAATTATTTTAAAAAAATTGCTATTTGTGTTTGCGCTTGTAAAATTTTGTGTCTTCTGTTATGTTCTTTTTTCTATATATGCTTCGTGTTCTTAGGTACACGTTATATCCACATAGAGCTAGTTAGAATTTCAGCTTAGGTTAACTTAACGTTAATCTACTCTTTGAAAATAGGCTTCTTCCCAATTGGACATTGCGTGTCGAGTTGCACATACATAAGCGTGCTGTCTTGTTACCAGGAAGAGAAAATGAAAATAATTACTACCTAGAAATTGAACCAACAACCGTCGTGCTTAAAGTCAGATCAGTTATTTCATAGAACGAATAATTTAAATTTATAGAGACTCTAAATTAATAAATTACTCAACTAGGCCACTCTAATGCGTACATAACTTAATTCGAACGTTGAACTACCGACACGGGTCCCTTACAAGACAGAAGTAGCAATAATAATGTGAAATTTATTTGCCATTACCACAACTTAAGTATGACATTTATTATCGATTTCAATAAACAAGAGCAAAGGGAATCAGCGTGATGCCGAAGGAAGCTGTGATTTTGGTAGTTTAACCGCGTAGCACCGGGAGAGAGAGAGTATTCAAGTTCAAGACATTTTGAATATATTATAATGAAAAATAAATAAAAATCAATCGTACAACTTACGAGTGACCTATAGGTTGTACGTACATACGATGTAAATTTTGATGATGTAACTAATTTGGTGTAATTTATTTGTGTGTTTCGTCAAAAGAGTGGCTAAGTATTTTTGAGTGATATATAAATACTTATACTAACTTTCTGACTGTATCAGAAACATTGCACACGGTAGTAGGCACACGGTTTTTTTATTATTTTCTATATAAAATATATATTTTTAGAGAAACATTTGTATTAAGTATGTTGTTTTTGAAGACATTTATCCCATAGGCTTCAATAATATCAGTGTTATTTTATAAGACGAAGCGATATATTAAAATATTATTATGAATTATTAATAATTCGTGTTGAATTATTTCACACTATTCATGTTTCTTTGAAAGCATAAACAGATTTAAATAGATCACATAACTTATCTATCAGTCCAGTTTTTATCAAACTCATAAACCATTTAATTCAGCACAAATAATTAAACAGATTTAATACAGTATCAGAAATGCATCCCCTTTTGAAATGAGTAAGCTCATTATTACCGCTACCCACTATAGTGGGTATGTATTATAATATAACACCTGAACGACTACGATTAAGCATAATGAGAACAAAACCTTTTGTTGCCATTCAACCACCGATATTAATAAAAAGGGATAGTGACTAGTCCTTTGTGTGCGTGTTTACTCGGCGGAATGACATGAATGTTTAACAGTAAAAAACGGAGGTGCTGGAGAAACGGAATTACTATTAACATCGGAAATGCCAAAACTATTTCTAAATCATATAAGAAATAGGAGTTATTTTTCTGTGATTTTAATAGTTTTGTAGATATCTAACAACAGATGAATGCAGGTGTAGAATCTGATGATCGGTGACCTCTGACATCTAGTTGTGTGGCTGAGTTTGATTGACGTGTTTAACTCGCGCTGAAGAATTTTTTGGAATTGTTGATCTGCAAGCTTTTTTAGATAAAGATAAATGCAGAAGTGTGGCATTTCCGTTAAAGACGTTCATAATTAATATATATGCCGTTACAAGTTTTTGTCGAATGATTAATATTTATATCTGTCTTAAAACAAAACGTAGTACAGTAGAACTGACTACTACTAATAGACACAGAATGCATCCAAAGAACGAGTAGTTCATTAAGAAAAGACCAGTAAGATCATTAAAAATAACAATGAAAGTAGCAGAAGCCGTTTGAAAGGAAAAAAAATAGAACTGGACACATCAGTCGTGACGATGCATCTACAAAAGATCTTTAAAAAAAACAATGCCTTTCAAAGGGCACAAAGTTGACAATACTAACAATAGAGACTATGGGAAAGACACAAAAGTTGTCTATATTTATGTATTGTTTGTTTAGCTTCTTAGAGGTGACGGCAGAAACAAATAGCGCTTATACAAGTTGTAACCCCATCTTCAATGAAACCAGTATTTTAAGGTCTGTCCATGCTTGTATTTTATGGCAGCGGGAGGTCACCAGATCACGGTGTTTAATCCTGTTTTTCAATGTTCTAATTGCCATTATAATGATACTTGAAACGCTCGACGTGTATAGTATTACGTGGATTAGGAAATAATTTATGAAATGTCTTTCGCAAAAAACGTTTTTAAACATATTTTTGTTATTTGATTATACAATTAAGAAATTAAAATAAGACTAGTGGAAGAAACATGACAGTAAATATGTTTCTATAAATTTGCCATTTTTGCTTTTTTTAATAATTTTGCCTTACAGCTACTACAAATGGAAGTATAGTGGACGACTCTATGTGCAACAACGAACAACGTTCCTTATTTTGCCCGAATTCAAGACATTGTATGTATTGAGTGGCGGAACTCAACGTCGCTATTTATCTTGTCAATGAGGGAAAGTGAAAACAATTAAGAAAATAATTTAAGAATGTTATTTTTATAACAATCTATAAACCGACCAGATTGTGAAGTAATGTATATTTTCTTACCAAACAACTTTGATTCAGACGTAATTGGCGTAAAAGAATAAATTACATTCGGCCATTTATGTGAAAACAAGTAGCAGTACTAACACTTTAATAGACTTAAGGGCGACCGGTCTAACGTATTTGATGATTCATCTATCACATTAATAAACTTTTTTTATTGAAACACCTTTGTTTAGCCCTTTTGTGTGTGGACCAAAAATTATGCATGGATCGTCTATTAACTTCTTCAGTTGGGCATTGTAATTTTGGCTATGCTAATCTTGGTCCCGGAAATCCCGGACTGTGACTGATTGGCTTAAAAAAGTTTCTCATAACCCTGGAGAACCCACGGTCATCTGAGGTGCGAGTTGTGAATAAGAATTTGCATATCGTTATGTAAGCTATTTTTGGTGTCTTTGTTGATATGTTAAAATAATATATGTGATTAATGATGAGGAAAAGAAAGGCAACGGTTGGCTTAGAAATATAAATTTTAGATATTTTTTTAAGGAAAAGATTTTTATGTCCTGCATATTAATTTCTGGATTTTTATTGTATTTACAGATATGGATAATACAATAACTTAATCCGTTATTAATTTATAAAATATAGTAGAAAACAATAACTTATGTATGTAGTTTATGCAATAACTACATATTTTATTATTAAAAGTATATTCCTTATGAGGCCGTCGTGGCCCAGGGCCCAAGGGTGTGATTGAAACACGACAGTTGTGGGTTCCATCCTCACTCGAGGGAATGAATTAAAATTTAAAAGTAAATTAAATTAAAAAAGTAGTTATTTATATTTTCATTTCTTCGCTCTGGCATCAAGGCAAAAAGCCTGGTGTTGAGTTCCGGCACCGAAAACGCAATGTCTCGAAAAACTTGGCGGGGAGTGTGGAAGGAAATGTCTTATCGCTATCTTCTTATCGTGGATACAGCGTGAAGCTGAAAAAAAAATTATTCTTTGTTGAACTCACATTATTAAATATATATTATTGTTTAATTATTACGCAATAATCCGAGTGGCGTACAGCAAAACCGCTAATAACATAATCTGTCCGAACCCTTCCGTCACCGCGATCCCGACCGCGGGGCTTTAATAATGTATCTACCATTAGTTGCCCACAGATGCTGCGACCATCTTCGAGTAATTCTAATTGCATGGAAAGGGTTCAAAAGGATTACACTTACGAATTTTCACTTTGTTTTTACTTAACACTGCTGTTTTATGAAATAAGTCCGGTTTTGTATATTTGCGTTTGAAAAAGGCGAATAATATAAAAACAATAATATTTTCTCATAATTTAATTTTTCTCATAATACATATATGAAAATTATTATATTCGTTGCTTAGTTAAGATTAGAGCTGATACAATATTTTCGTGTTCTAACAACACCACGGCTGTTGTCAGTTCAAATTTTAACAAACGGAATATTTGATTGCAATATGTTTAGTTTTACGTTTTATCCCAAATATAACAGAATACACAAAGAGGACTTGGTGTCAAGTGTTAAATTGCGGACCTCAACGACGCAGTTAGTCTTAACAGAGCCGAGAAATAAAAATTATTCATTCAAGAGTAACAATTATGTATATCCGTTCATATTGCAAAACAAATGCAATATAAACGTAAAGAATATCATAGTTACCCACTTCGTTCTTCAGATGATGTATGAAAATAAAAAATAAAAAAGATATAACAAAGCCATTAGCAACTTCAAAATCTCCATTTCGGGGGCAGGACACATAATTAATTTTTGATGTTGTTGAAAGAGTGGTTTTTTAAAGGCACCGAGTCACAGAAGGTGCCCGGGCACAGCTGGGCTAGTATTACGCTAATCTGTACGGCGTCGCACTTGTTAAATATTAACGCAGTCTAATTACAACCGCCCGCCACCCCACCCACCCTAATGGCTTTTAAAACTGATTCCCGCCCCGAAGGATGCGTATTTGATGACAACTTTCGTCGTTTTGCTGGCTTTACAACGGGGGCGGCGGGAAAACTCTACACTTGGTCTTTTGCACTTTAATCTCTTGACGTCTATATCCATTTCTGCATACAGTACTCACCTTGTTCGTTTCTTATATGTTGGAACAGTAATGGATTATGTGGTGGCGATAGCGCAAGTACTATTACGAGCGTAGTAAGTCCTCATTGCATTAGACATGTGTAATGGTTTTAAGGTTGAGGGTTTGACACTTAGCGGGAAACTCCTTGTTGAAAACTTAATTGGGGCTGTGTTATAATGCATTAAGTTTTGAGTTAAATGTATTGTAGGTATAGAAAGAAGAAAAGATATTGGAAATAATAATATATATTTCTGTTTTATTTCCACGTATCTCTCTGTATAGGGAGACAAGACAGAAGAGATTTTAGCACACGTCGTAGAATTTGGTATATTACATTTATGATTATTATATATTTTAATCGAACAAACTTCATAAAATTACGTATTAAATCAAATGGTTGCCTGTAAGAAATCGCTTTTAGTGATAAGGCCGCCATTGCACTATATATTATCTTTTTTTGTAAATATTAGTAACTGTTAATTATATTGCTTTTTTTTTCGTTTTTTAGTGCAATAAAGTATTATTATTATTAAATATAAGTATTATAAATATTTATTCCTAAAACGCATTAAATTTTAGTTGAATTCAATAAAATATATGACTAATATGTATTATTGAACATTATATAGTTCCAGGGCAAAAACCCAGCGTTGACTTCCACCACTCAACACGTAATACCTCCAGAGTTTGGCGGCAAATGGGGAATGGATTATTCTAACACTAGGTTCCCTCTGTCGTCTGTGTGCGGGATACAGCGTGACGCTAAAAAAAATATAGCTGCAATTTGTAACTACGGGGCGGTGCTGTAATGGAAGCTTCAGAAATACAATTAATACGTAAGAACCATGTGAAATTTATCTTTACTTTAAAATTTCGGTGAAAAAGAGCAATAAACAGCCATAATTAATGATATCATGACAGTTTCGGTTATTTGTACAACTGGCCGCCGGGAAACTGTGTGCAAACAGGTTCTAAGCAAAAGGGACCGTTCAACGGTAACAACTACATATTTATGCTTCGCTAATGGTACTGACAATCATTCTGCACCATTAGATGTATCATTAGCAGCACCGTTTTATTTGTTGTTTGTTTTCTTAAAGTCGCCGGTCGCAATGACCGTCGCAGCCGTTTTCGGGTTGAAATCATTAATCAGAGAAGACGTGAGTTTCAGATTCGGGACAAAAGTTTTTTGATTAACAGTAAGCAAATATGGGAACGTGGGCGCTGCATTGAATAGCGCGTCGCTGTCCGGGATTGCTTTATTAATGATTGTGGGAGACTAGTGATTTTGTGGAATGATATGATTCTGATGATACACGTCTACGTCGATATACCTACTTGTAGTAATTTTTTTTAGCTTCATGCAGAATCCCGTATATATGCTAGCAGGGTATGCAGAAGGAATCTAGTTTAAAGACACTGCATTTCCCACTTTCCATCGCATTTTCGAGGCATTGTGTGTTCAGTTGCGGAACTCAACGCCGTACTTTTTGCCTTGGTACTAGAGCCAAGAAATGAAAATATTAATAAATTATAATCCATGTCGCTTGTTCGCTGTTGCATTGTAGTTACATCCTTGTGCGCCTACGCCACGATGGCCTTATTATATTTAAGGTAGTGAAAGTAGGAAGAAAAGAAAGCTTCTACTACAGGAATTACTTCCATACGGTTGTACAAAAGGGTTAACTTTCAGTTATAACCATACGTGTCTGAGTGAGTGGAGAGCAAAAAACAAAGATTTTCTTTACTCCACAAGGAATACAATGCATAAAACAAATAAATAAAAAATTATGATCAACACACAATACCTCCAGTACGCCAATTTCTTAAAGTAAAAGGCAAGTCTACTATTACAAAAATAAAATGTAAAACAGGGTGCCAGTGGGTTCGTTCACTTGTTTTACGTGACTTGTAAATGTCACGACATCTGTCACGGCGTGACATGTCTTATCTTGGGGGTAAAAAAAGCCCCGTGGGTGATTTTCGCGGAAAATGGCACAGAGGGCTTTAAACGTATTTATGACTTCGTAAATTGGTACAATTTTCTAGAAGATTTTTGATTCTTAGGGGTGCTTTTTAATATTTATTTATATATTCAATTTTATTACTTTTAGAAGTTTGAAATTTAATTTAGAAAAATATGAAAAGAGAACAGAGTGATTTGGAGCTTTTCTTTGGATTATATAAACTGAAGGCTCCTTTAGTTTTTCGGCATTGAAAGAATTTTAAGATAAAGCCTTACTTTATTGACAGACATTTTACTACCTACTATAGTTTATTTTATTATACATAATAAGTTATAGTTTATTTTATTATACATATTTTAAATGGTAGTCTTTTTAACTTTTAAATCAAAGGCGACGCAGGGTCTGGTTTGATCCTGGTCTTTTGTGAAACTCCATGTACATAAGTTAATTTCATTTTCTGTTTATCTATAGCCAGATTGTTTAGATGTAATTCGCTTATTTAAATGTTCTTTTCCTTACGTGAATATTAGATCCTCTCTCCTGTATAGATCAGTGGTGGGGCTGCAATCTTGAGCACTAGACTTCACTTCATTTTGTGTCAGATTGAATTTCTATCGAGTGCTTTTACAGATTTTAAGCGACTGTGACTCTCCTTCGCTTTTCGCTTTTGTATCTACGGTCATAGTATTATTCTGTTGGTTCTGGTTAGTAAGAAAAGCTTAAATGCAATATATTGATACTAATGTACTGTACATTGCTATCAATATATTGCCTTTAAGCTCTTACCTTATAGGGGCTCACAGTCTTGGCAACCTCCACCCTCAGTTTATTTAATTCTTATTCTTTGAATTCGTTTTGCTAAGTAAGTGAGGATACTGATGTATATATGAGGCCGTTGGGGTCGTGTAACTTTTGCTTTTTCACGTCCACGTCAATTTCGTCATTTGTTACAGGGAGATGTATAAGATCTTTATCAATAAATTGGTATAAAAATATTATAATAATAGTTTTTTTTTAGCTTGATTTTTTTCTTAACAATTACAAGGATACAAACATTGATACATGTAAACGTATTATTTTCTTGTTTGTTGCTTTTTAAAGTATAAATAAGCTATTTGTTCCAACCTGGATATTTTAAAAGATTCTTTATGTTGAGGTCGGTCGTGGCGCAGCGGCACGAAGTGTGACTGTAAAACCGACTGGTTGTGGGTT
>DWAN01006433.1:0-10472 GCA_018230445.1 Heliconius hewitsoni | reverse complement strand
AACCAGTCGGTTTTACAGTCACACTTTGTGCCGCTGCGCCACGACCGGCCTCTTATAATTACAGTTTATAAAAACTTATAAAAACTAGTTAATTAAAAACTTATAATTACAGTTTATCTCATACAAAAAGTGTGCATACGCACGCAAACTTATGTTTGTAAACTTTTATAAGTTGTACTTCCCGTTGACATACAATTTTGAAATTGGTACGGAACCAATTGTCCGGTTTTTTTACATGTAAACGTTTCCCTAAGTTGGAATTCAATTTATAACAAGCTCGCATTTAGACGAACCTTTCTTTTAAAGCGAAACCGGCCGCTATAATATTTATAATTACTGGTGCGATCTCATTCCCAAGCAATTATAATTGAAATTAAGATACCGATATTTTCTCAGTTTAATTAAAGAAAATATGGCGTTGAATCTCAGCTTAAAATTTACTTTTGCGAAATATAAAGAATGGAGTGATTTAACACTACTTTTTTGTTTTTTTTTATTTACTTTTAATTTTCATTCGAGCGTCTTAGATAATAATGCCGGATTCCTACTTTAACAACATCTGTTATTATTTATTACCTATTTTTAAATTATCGGGTAAAATATATTCACAAGTGAATTATTATATTTAAACTCAAGAAGCTGTTATAAATTTTCTAGACGACAATTTAAAATTAAACTCGAATTCTAAAGTAACTTTATAGTAGAAAATGTAGATTTATCATTTCAATTACTTAGCGTCGCGTGAATGTACGGTGAAGGTTCACGTCGCGTTGAGGCGCCCGTCTTATCTGATCGTTGTAGGTGTAGTCAAAGAGGCTGTTATGAAATTTAATTTGTATCTTTAAAAATATTTTGTGATTTAAATCTTTGTTTATATTAAATATTGTTACTGAAGCCGTCACGGCTCAGCGGCAGAGTAAAATTGGAAAATGCGACAGTTGTGTGGTTAATTTGTGGAATTGAATAATTTTCGTTACACTCTAACTCTGGTAACCAGACAAAGCGCGATGTTGAACTACGCGACTCAGCACAAACTGTCCCGGAAATTTGGTGGAAAACGGGAGTGTTTTTAAACAAAGATCTCTATATCAACACTGCTATATGCCCAATACTGGGTACGGTACTAACAAAAGTATTTGTTTTTCTTTGTTTCTGACAATTACCTACTTGAATATGTATTTATCACTCAATGAAAGTCATGACTAACAATTAATAATATAAAGCAGCATAAAATATAATCTTCATATCTCTTGTCGTTTAGTAGTAAAGTCCTCCAAATATCGTAAATATTAAAAATGCCTTTGAGTGGAACATAAGTTGCATCCATTTTTTTATATTTCTATTATTCTAACATCGTCCTATTATAACATACCTGATGGTCATTATTACGATCTTAATTTTGCAGTCAGCCCTTATACTATACCTACATACATATACTTTCTTCTATTGCTTTTCTTTGACTATCTATTTTTATGCTTAAGTTCATTCAACGCAATAACTTACGTTTGAACTTTCTGTTCCGAATGATTTTATTTTTAGTATACTACAGTTACAAATTATACAATTAAACATACAATGTCTATTTTTGTTCTTATCGAAGTTGGCGTCACTGTGGCGCGAAGCGGGAAACTATACTGCACCCACGTGGCTATTTCATTGATTAATTATTTACTTAGAATATTTAGTTATAATTTAGCCTGAGAAAACAATATGCAGCATAAGGATTAAATGAAGTGACGTTAATCTCTTTGATTGTCGAAGTCCTGTTTATACGCGGAGATAAAATAAATAGGCAACTAGAATATGATCTCAATTTTGTTATCATTTATAATGTATAAATGTCACATTTTATTGATAATTTTCTTTGTTATCATACCTTTTTTTTTTTAAAAAAACTCAACTTCACACTGTATCAGTCCCTCTGCCTACCCAGGCAGAGGGACTCTAGTGTTAAGACACTCCGTTTTCCACTTTCCGCCAAATTCTCCAAACATGGCATGTTGAGTTGCGGAACTCAACGCCGCACATTGCCTCCACACCAGAGCGGAGATATGGAAATATAAATTTAAATAAATATATAATTTACTCAAGTGGGGATCAAACTCACAACACTTTCAGCCCCTGCGTCACGACTGACCTCAAAGGCTTCTGATCGTATTTTTTTTATTTATTGTTAATTTCTTTTATTGTCTATGGTATATTTCATTTCATTGGATAGCCTACACTGTTTTCGACTCTCCGCATTTTTTTAATAGAATGTTACATATAACTACATTTTAACACAACAACATAAAATAAAATATTGTTTCTATCTCACATCGCCGGCTTCCCTTTAGTCAGTTACTCATATGCGGAAGTATAATGCAGTAGCGAATGCAGATGCATCTTTCAATCAACTTTATTAATGTCAACAACCGGATATCATTCATATACAGTGTGTTTTACTTTCGTTTATTCAATAATGTCTGTCTAATGCCACTTTGTCTGTCTGCCTGGTTAATCTAGTGCTTAGTTTATGTGTACGTAGATCATGGGTTCAAGTCCGGATAGAGTCAATATTTTACAAAATAAATGTCCTTTCATTAGAATCTTATTTTGATTTTAATCTAAATAGCATTTATTTTTAAATATATGATCAGATACCCGGCTATCACATATATAGCGATTATTAGATGAAGTACTGAAACTCATTTGTAAATGCACACAAACTTATTTACAGAAATACTTATCAACAGATAGAAATATGAAATAAATGTTTCCAGCATTAGGGATTTTACTTGGTCTCATAACTTCATATTTCACTTCACATTATGTAGAGCAGGCACACATAATTAGTGCTCGTTTCTCACATTTATATAACTAAAACAACGGCTTAGAGAGGCGAAATCCATATATATACATACATGTCGCATACATAGTGCTTGCAGTTTCTCAGGAACGGAGTACCCTCTTTCCTCCCTATCCGGTGTCGCTTTATAGCGTCTATGGTCTACTAAGTGTAAAAAAAAACTGAACATAATCATGATATAGGTACATATTTGTATGAGCAAAACGATGTGCTTGTTATACTCGTAAATACCTGACCTAATTCATATAGCGTTTTATGATGCTTTTACAGTTATTTTACAGTGTTAAAACAATTGAATGATTTACATGACCCACTTACCTACTCCAATATATCTGTAAGATACGTGTATGTTATGTGGATCGCTGCAATCAATGAATTCTTATATTGCAAATGCACATTTTTTTATGTTTTTCCTTATACAGTTTACAGTCCGTCATGGCATTCTTTAATGGTAATTAAAATCTGTATGACCATAAATATCACTTACTGTCGGTGTTGAATGTTTTTTGTTGTTTCACCTTATATCTAGCGAATTAGTAAATGCAGGCAAATTCTAGTGTCAAGACATTACATATTCTGCTTTGCGCCTGAATTAAAAACTTCGTGGCTTGCCAGAATGAGAATACAATACATTTCCCCGAAGTGGATCCAACTATCGCTTACAGTTCACACAGTGCATTTGTGAAACTAATCTAGTTCCCCTAACCCGGACACTATTTACAAGATATGATTTTGTGAGGTAATTTGGGTTTTACTTGTCTTTTTAATCAAAAAATCATAGACTGAATCGTATCATGTCATAATAAAATACAACTCTATTATATATTATTGGTAATTATGTGATCGACCCATATTTTTCTTGTTTACTTGTTTTTTTCCATACTGGAAAATAAAATGTAAATATGTTAAACAATATGCGTTATAGCTGCATTGGCACAGTGTGACAAATTTCATACATATTTAATATATGTTATAAATACTGTGAACGGTTTCTGTTCAATCCTATATCAAGGAAGAAGGAATAGGTACATAAAAAGGATATAATAGGAGAATAAATAGATAGGAAAGAATAGGAGAATAAATTATTTATACTTTAATTTCTTCGCTATGATCACACGGTAAAGTGCGGCGTTGAGTTCCGCCAGTGAACACGCAATTCTTCAATTTCATCAATCCCCACTTTTCCCGCTGAATAATTTAACACTAGGTTCTTTCTATCTACACTGTTACATGCGGGATGTAGCGTGGAGCGGTCAAAAAAATACGAAAATATGCATGAAATGTTCAATCTTTTCGTTTCATTCATCATCATCATTATAGAGGCATTAGACGCCCGTGACTGTACACAAATTTTACACATAACCGCATGTAAATAAACTTAACTTCGCCGGGTATATAAGCGCGGTAGTTATAAGTTCGACCCATATCAAGGCAATAAGCTATTTTAATTTTTCCACTCTGAGAAGACTTATTGCCGCATCTCAACAATGTGTGCAATATGAATGGGAAGTAGAAAACGAAGTGTCAGAACACTATATTCCCTCTGTCCCCTATACCCTACTACGCGAGATAGTAGGGTAGACAGAGAGAGAAGAAAGACTTAAAGCTGAAAAAATGTACTTGGTATATACGAGGTAAATGGTTCCGATTGAAATAAATTCGCGAGAAAAAGTGATAGGAATATCTGCATAGTTGAAGCCAGTCTCTTTTTGAATATTGTGTGATTTTCTTCCTAAAACGTACTAAGTCTTTCTGAGAGTATTTAATTTTTTTATAAATTTGTTTTTTTTTTATAATTTACAGTTATTACATTTGCGGGCTCTATCAAAGCTGCGGGCTACGGCCACAGTCATATAATAATCTCTTTTAATTTACTACTTTACCTTTTTATTAATTGAATATTTCAACATAAAGATTCTAGACGTTGATAAATTACAAATATCTTTATTTAGACAATATAATTCTTTTACCAAAGTGGATATGACTTAGCGGAATTTACCTGGCAATAAATATAAAGTGTTTATTATTGGTATTTTCTTATCGTAACACTTTGAACTGCATTGTTCTCCTTATATGTGCATTTTATATTTACAATACAATAAAAATATTATACGTTGTTTGCAAAAATAACAAAATAAGTGCACTTTTGGTTTTTAGTTAATATTTTTATTGTTTTATATAATAATAAATATGTTTTAGTATCGACTATATATAAAATGTATAGAAACGGACAAGTTTAGTATTCGTAGAAAACAAAATTCAACAAAACTCTCTTTAAAGATATAAAAAAATCCACATTTTCCCTTCTAACTACTGACAACAAACTTTACAGGGTAAGACACCCCGTGTCCAACTTTCTGTCGAATTCACAAGAGCTAGATATCGAAAACATTAAAGAATTCATTTCCCCAAGTGGGAATCGTATCCACAACTATCGCGTATATAGTCACACCCTAGATTAGTGCCTCACAACGACAACATCAAACACCAGATGATGTATTCGAACCTAATACATTCATAAATGATAATTCCCAATAGTTTAATTACTGTTTTCCCTATCAACAGAGGTGGCGATGGACGCGATGCGCGCCTTCTGCCCCCGGCCCGGCTGCGACACGGTGGTGCAAGTGCGCGCCGCCAGCCCCGCGCACTGTCCCACGTGTAGACATGATTTCTGCTCACAGTGTAACCAAGAGGTAAAATACTTATAAATTATTACATAAGAATCAGCTTCACGCTGTATCCCTCACGCAGCGGGGTAGGCACAGGGAACCTATATTAAGACGCTCCGTTGCCCATTTTCCACCTTCCTCCGTTCCCCACTTTCTGCCGAATTCTGAAGGCATTGCGTTTTTTGTGGTGGAATTCAACGCCGCACTTTGCCACCAAACTAGACGAAGAAATGAAAGTGTAAATTCAAATAAATATTTCAGTTCCTCGAGTGGGGGATCGAACCCACAACCAGTCGCGTTTACTCAACACGCAATGCCTCCAGAATTCGGCAGAAAGTGGGGAAAGGAGTGTCTTAACACTAGGTTCCCTCTGCTTAAACTGCTGTGTGCGGGGCGTGAAGCCGACTTTGATTTTATTTATATTTACAATCGGATGAATCAAGTGCGTGCTCTTGATGATGTCTGATGTCTTTCTCAAACAATGTAAATAAATTTCTTAAGACAGCCAGCCCACGCCCGTTTGATCTCAAACTAAACAAAGCCATAACGACCAAACGGCTGATGAACCTATAAATTGTAAATATATGAGGGCGAAAGTTCGAAAATTTGAGAGAATACGGTAGAAAGATAGTGTGAATATGACTAATACGTTTTTTTACTGGAAAATATGGCGGTGCGTGGGGAACGGAGTGTATTGGTAGTAGGTTCCCTTCACCTTTGCTACTATATGCGTGATACTGCGTGCAGCTAAAAATGATAATAATACATTTGCCCAATTAGAAACCGTACCTGAATCGTATCACGTTGTCGGAAAATTTGGTGGAAACTGAGGAACGGAGTGTCTTAAACACTAGATTACGGGCCACTTCCCTGCTATATGCGGGATACAGCGTGAAACTGTTTTCTAAGTTACTTTCAAATTAAAAGACAGCGACCATTTTGAACATTTCATATAGCCAGAAATAAACTATGTATCTACGTCAAAGGTTGTTAAAAAATATTTGAATGGCACGAAAATAAAGTAATTATATTTTCTTATTAACAATATTATTGTAAATAAAATTACAGATAAAAAAAATTGTCTCCAATAATTCATTTATAATTGCCGTACCTATAAATTTTAATTATTGAAAGTTCCTTAAATGTCAATCTCAAACGTCACTAATCACCAATTCCAATAAAATTTTGCATTTCAAGATATTATTTGCCCGTTAGCGAATAAGCAGATAAGCTTAATATCTTTTAGTTTATGCTGTCCTAGTACTATAGATAAATCTAGGATACCTCTTTATTTGTCTAACTTCTTAGTGTTTTCTTATACGACAGGTTTTTATTTATTGCAATGCTGGGCATTTGCCAAGCACTAAGTTGTGCACGCGGTCTTACTTACGTAAAGTAGGATTGAAGACGTTATTATTTATAAAGTTAAGCATTACTTTAAAAAAAAATCAAATAAATCAGCTTTACGCTGTATCCCGCACACGGCAGAGTAGGCAGAGGGAACCTAGTGTTAAAACACTCCGTTCCCAACTTTCTGCCGAATTCTGGAGACGTTGCGTGTTAAGTAGCAGAACTCAACGCTGCGTTTTGCCTTGACAACAGAGAGACGAAATGGAAATATAAATTTAAGTATTGGATCGACACCACAACCAGTCGGTTTTACAGTCACACTTTGTGCTTCTGCGCCACGACTGGCCTCCAGATCCCACTCCACTGCGGGACTGCATTACTTTAGACAAATAATAGTTTTTACTAAATTTTTAGTATTTTATTTATAACGACAAATCAAAAATATAAAATTTTAGTTTGATTTAACTTGTATATTTGTTTATATAATTAACTTTGTTTATAAACAATGCATTAATAAAAATCATTAAATCACTATACTTAGAAGGTTCCTTTCGCATAAGGCATGATATGAAAATACAAACTTAAAAAGTTAACTTTGAAAAAAAAACTAAAATTTGTTTTAGGAATGTTACGAATATTTTTTGTTAATAAATAATATTGACAACTCAGTAATCACATATTCTTAATATTGAATTACTGAGTTAGGTCAGAATAATACTTATACTCATCATATAAATATATAAATATATATATATATATTTTTCCTCTTTTTTTACATTTAGCTGGGACATGGTTTTACGCAGACCACCCGAAACGAAACAGAAGTGCCCCCCATAGACGAATGCCGCTGTGGGACTAATAAAAACCATAAATATCCAACTATCGAAACAACTACTTTTGTCTAAAAATATATAAAATGTATAAATTTTACGAATTTCATTATAAAAGTCCAAAACGTAGACAACCCAATTAATTTATTTCATAATATTCAAACAAAGTCTAGACTCATTCACAAATTTTATCATATCCCAAACGCTATGCTGTCCTAGTACATTGAGTCTGTGAAATATTATCTCACAAAGATGCATGATTTTGCTATTGCTCCTTTGCATTTATGCAAGCCTGGTACTTTATAGTGTAGAAAACTATTCTATTCTATTATTTTTATAAAAAAAAATTAAAAAAATAATCGAATGACCTATTTAAAGAATCTATTAATATTAATTAATAGAAAGAAAAGAAAGTATTTTGAAGTATTTATTTCATCGTGAGATATAGAGTAGCCTCGAATGTAGTAGGTTCATTTCTCTATGAAAGATATATGGGTGTATATATATTTTTTCGATCGGAAAGCCCTAACGCGGCGTTAGGTTCCAATGTGTTAGTAGAATTGAAACAGCGTCTCACTGTATACACGATGTTTGCGAGTTCGTTCTCCAAACGAGATAAATAATATTTTTTTTTCGGTTCTGTCACAAACCCGGCGTTTACTTCCGCTATTCAACACTTCAATTCGAGGGGAAAGCGGAGTCTCTTTATACTAGAACTGTCTTTGCTTACCTCCGGACTTGCGGGATAAAGCGTAAAAATCAAAAAAGAAACAATAATTTGTATGGCATTAACAAAATAAACAAGATATAAACTTACACGCTACACAAAGATAGTTTACAGTAGTTTCCTCGTTACAATTTCACAGTACATTTTCAATGGGACGCTTGTGTATTAACCGTGCGAACTATTGTCCGTCCGTGAAAGGCGACCGCTTTCCACTCATTCTTTGTATTTCGTTCGGCATCGCCGGCTTTGAACATTGTACCACCTATTGTTGTTACAAACGCTTTGTAATAAGCCAAAGTGTATGCAGATCGGAGGCGTGGGCGTATTTAGAGATCTTTTCTAGGGGGGCCTTGACTTTTGTTTCGAAATGATCTTTTTTTATGTTTTTTTATGCTAAATTTACCAGACTATTCTGGGATGGGCACGGCTCACTCGGCCCTTCTATTTCTACTCCCATGATCGGATGGACTAGTGGATTTACTTTTAATTTAAATATACATAGTATACATGTACATAAGTGCCTTTGGTGTATAAAATTATGGATTTTTACTGTTCTTCAGAAATTCAGGAAAAAATCGGAAATAATTGACGCATTATATCTTATTATGGCGATGCATATTTCATTAGTCTATCTATTTAAGTATTAAGTATCTATTTTGTTAAGCAATTAATAAAAGGTATCAAACAAAAATATCTGATTCTTACATCTTCTTTTGGTAGCTTTACACTGTACGTGCGTTCACGTGAACGCCGGAAATCAACGCCGCGCTTTGCTTTATCTTGTTACCAGCGCGAGAAATTGAAACCAATACCCCCAATTGTAAATGGAAACCACAACCGTCGCGTTTACAGTCAGACACTGTGCCACGAGGCACGATTGCCTCTTTAATCTTAGCACGAAAAAAAACCGTTAAAACATTAAAAAACAATGAACATTAGTTCGTCTAACGTTAGGGTGGGTCGTATCTAGGTCGAGTACAATACTGTAGTGCGCTGTTGGCAACATTCCTGCGGTCACTCTCTACTCACTAGCCCTCAGTCTGCAGACAGTTCAGACTACAGAGTTTCGAGTTGCTATGCCTGAGTATTTCTTAAGTTATGCGAAATTTTGCTTAACTTAAAAAAATATAAAAAAAAATAGGCAATCATGTGATTTGGGCTTGTGCGTAATTCAACGATCGCGTTTTCTTTTTCTGTAATATTAACACATAGTCCGGCTTCAAAACGCAATGTCTCTTATTGTGCGGAAAACGCAGAACGGAGAGTTTTAACACATATTTTGCATATTCAAAATTTTGTAAAATAAAGTTGAGGCAAATTGTGACGCAGGGACACAAAGTGTGATTACAAAAGCCACTGGTTGTGGGTTCGATTGCTACTCGAGGAAATGAAATGTTGTAATTTTCATTAACATTTTTCGATCTGGTGTCGAGGCAAAGCGCGGCGCTAACTTCCATCGCTCAAGACGCTATGCCTCCAGAATTCGGCGGGAAGTGTGAAACTGAGAATAAATTACAAAAATAATTAATATTACATTTACATAGTATTTTAGTTATTAATGCAAATGTTATTTGCAAAAACGTACACGAGTCACGAAAGTAACAGGGATTAGATATAAGCTGTTGTTTTTTTGCCGACTCTTCTCAGGAATCTACTTTCCAAACCGGTGGTGGCTTGTTAGTTGATACGCACGTTTCTAAATTGATGGACATTTAAAGAGGCTAATATCTAGAATGTGTTTTCTACTATATCTGGATATTGTATTGAGATTTATAATATATTAATCTCTACGTTTGAAAGTGTTATTCATTATGATGTAAAATTTTAGATAATATTATGCATAGTACCTATGTAGTGGAGGCCTATGTCTAGCAGATGGAGTCGAAATTCATATTTATTTAGGGTACGGTGTTTATTTTGACATAGGTAAAAAAGTATTTTTTTAGAGATGAGCGTGTTTGATTTAAAACTTTTAAAAAATCAATTAATTTTTTTTTAAACAATTTTAAAGTGTTAATCCACACTTAGGAAATATAAATACTTAA
>DWAN01006432.1:0-10473 GCA_018230445.1 Heliconius hewitsoni | reverse complement strand
GCGCGCGCCGCAGTCGGGCGCGCCGTCGCAGCGGGCGGCGAGGGGCACGCAGCGCGCGGGGGCGGGCGGCGACGGCGCGCACTTCCACTGCGAGGCGAGGCAGGTGAAGCGGTCGCAGTCGCGCTCGTCGTCGCCGGCGGCGCAGTGGCGCGCGCCGTCGCAGATGTGCGCGGGGTGCAGGCAGCGGCCGTCGGCGCACTGGAACTGTCCGGGCGCACAGCGGAAGGGCGGGCAGGAGGCGGGCTCGTCGGAGGCGTCTCCGCAGTCGTCCTGCGTGTCGCAGCGCCACCAGAAAGGAATGCACTTAAGGGAGGAGGCGCACACGAAGTGCGCGGAGGTGCAGTTAGCGCGGCAGGAGCGGCCGTCGGGCTCCAGCGCGAAGTGCTCGGGGCAGGCACAGCGCGCACCGGCGCCGGCCCCGCGCTCCGTCTCCGCCGTCAGCAGACACAGCCCCGAACAGTTCAGCGCCTCGCACAGCGCCGTCAACTCTGCGACACATTCACATCGTCATAATAAACAACACATACACAAGCTATTATAATTTCTATTATGAGGTACTCACTGGGCATAGGCGGCTGACGGGCGGGGTGCAGCACGCGTAGGTCCATGGGTTTGTGCACGGTGTGAACCTCGGTGCGACAACGGTACGCGCCGCCGCTCGACAGCGGAACCACTTCCGACACCTAATATATATTAAAATCTTTTTTCAATAAAATCTCACATAAAGTTAATGTTAATGTTATATCTAACAAGAAAATTTATATTATACGATTGTTTATTCTAAATACTTTATTGCTTAAAGAAGGTTTTTCAAGCGATAAAGTAGTTAGAATTAACACATTTTTTGCTTATATAATTTGATTACTATTTATTTTAAATGAAAATACATTTATTTTCTAATTGAATTTAGATTTGAAATTGTTAAAAAAACTATTTTACATAATCCACAATGTTACTATAAAAAAGGACATACGTTAAAATGAGGGTCGGGCACGCGGCGGCACGAGTCCACGGCGCGCGTCTCCCAGTCCGTCCAGTACACGCGGCCCTCCCACAGTGCCAGCGCGAACACGTGGTGCAGCCGCAGCCACGGCATGCGCTCGCGCGAGAACAGTACGCGCACGTGGCCGCCGTCCAGGTCCGCCGCAGCGATGTAGTCCTCGCGCGCGTCTGCGAAGTACAGCTCGCCCGAGGCCGGCGACAGCGCCAGCGCGTTGGGCCAGCCCAGCCCCGCCAGCAGCACGCGCCTCGCGCCGCCGTCCATGCCGGCGCGGCCGATGTGCGCCGCCGCGCCCCAGTCCGACCAGTACAGCAGGCCGGCGGCCGGCAACAGCGCCAGCGCGCGCGGCTCGCCCAGCCCGCCGCGTACCAGCACGCGTCGGTGCCGCCCGTCCAGGCGCGCCACCTCCACTGTGTCCGTGCCCTTGTCGCACCAGTACACGTTGCCGCCGACCCAGTCCACGGCCAGCCCGTCGGGGTTCTGCAGGGTGGCGCCGGCCACGAGGCGCGCCGTGTCGCCCTCGTCCCGGCACTGGCGCCGGATGGACGAGCCGAGGCGCGTGACGTCGCTCCACAGCAGGCAGCCGCGCTCCCACAGCGCGTCCAGCGCCACCGCGTTGGTGAGATTGTGCACGAGCAGCGACGTCACGGGCTCCGCTGCGTCCCCGGCCTCCCCGCGCAGCACCGTGCGGCGGATGTAGTAGCGATTCGTGAATATTAATGATGCGTTCACGGCTATTGAAATCATTTTATTTATTTAATTTATATAAGTTTTATATAAATCCGTTCAGTAAATTTTTGGTGTGAAAATAAAACCATCATCATAATCATAAGCTTTGACATTTATAATAAAAGTAGGAGTATAATAAATAAATAATTTTTTTTTTACCATATTACATATACGTACATGATATCGGCGCGCAGCTTGAGCGATCTTCTAGTAATCTATATCCTTCAGCGCACGAACAGACGTAACTACCTAAAGTATTTCTGAAAAAATAAATTGTTGATAAAATTATATTAATAGCAATGCGGCGCAAGTAAAAGATTTATCCGTATTCGCATTAAAGGTTGCGGACGTTTATGCGAATACAGATATAGTTCAGGTTGCGACATGAAGGATGCGGAGCGGGCGGGTATATGGTTCATTGGCCAAGAGTGAATTATTCAGGATGACATAATTTCAATGACGAGATGCAACAAATATAAACTTTTCTAAAATCCGCATCTGAAGCTGCATTATCGCTGGTTGGAAGTAAAGCGGTCACCTGCAATGGTGTTCACAGGGATGGTCCTCCTGGCACTCGTCGACGTCGCGGCAGGCGGTGCCGGCGCGGCGCCAGCCCGTGCGGCACCAGCACGCGCGCCCCACCGGCAGGTCCGAGCACGCGTGCGCGCACTCGCCGTTGTGCACCAAGCACTCGTCAATATCTGCACACGCCGGGAACACGTATATGAGTCATGTTACGAATGCTCACATCCTGCTTCCGTAAGGATAGTCATATATTTTTGTATATTTGCATTTGTAAAATTTTTGTAAATTTATTATCAATATAATTTTGTAAATATGAATATGACATATTTACAAAATATGAATATTTGAATAATACTTAGTATATAAAAATCGTTATTTTTTATTTAACACTATTAAAAAGGTATTTTTACCTCGTAATACATTTTAATTTATGTTTATCATTTGTTATGAAACAAACTTTAGAAAAACTATTTTATAAAAAAAAAATTATATCATATTAAGGCCAGTTGTGGCACATGAGCACAGGTGTGTGACTACTAGAATCAAATATTAAATATTTTCATTTCTCTCGAGTCGAGGCAAAGCACGGCGTTGAGTTCCGCCACTCAACACCATGCTACGGTAGCCATGCTACGTACTGCAGTGCGACTCGTCGGAGTAGTCCCCGCAGTGGTCGACGCCGTCGCAGAGCGCGGCGGGCGGCACGCACACGCCGTTGCGGCAGCGCCACGAGCCGCGCGCGCAGCTGCCCGCCGCCACGCCCGCCCCCGGCGACCCGAACGCCGAAGCGTACGACGCTGCGTCAACACAAACAGCTTAATATTTGATTTTCTTTATATTTTAACTTCGACGTTTACGTCTATCATGTTTGTCTATATGGAACACACTAACGTACTTGCTTTGCCAAGCACTATGACAAATTAATATGAGTAATATTAAAATTAAACCAATAGTAATTAATAGCGTGTAGTATACCGCACAGCAGCGGGTCCTCGTCGGAGCCGGCGCCGTTACCACCGCCGTCCGCGCAGTGGTCTCGCCCGTCGCACACCAGTGCCGCGTCCACGCACCGCCCCCTGTCAACGTAGCTCACTTGTATACCACTAAATTAGTAGAATCTAATGCTTCAGATTCATTGAATAACAATAGCGCATTTTAAATTAGATTCCTTTGTATATTTTTGCTTCAAAAAATTTAATAAGTGAAGATTCAAGTAGGAAATGAAAAAAAAAAATTCCATGTCTATGTAAGTAAATATAGCATATTTCAAATTGAAAAATGTGGTCACATTTTTCAATAATATTTGCTTGAGTAGTTCCAAATAGTAAAATTTTTAATTAAGTTTCTCGTTAAAAAAACACACTACTAACTTGCAATAGACTGAGCCGGGCTCGCCGGCACACAGCAGCGACTCGAAGCTCGACGTCGCGTTGGAAGCGGCGGGGGGCGCGGGAGTGGCGGCGGGCGTGAAGGCGGCGCGCGGCGACGAGCAGCCCGGCGGCTCGTCCGACCCGTCCTCGCAGTCCACGTCGCCGTCGCAGAACAAGCTCTGCGGGCGAAGAGCGACGGAGTAAGTGGCGGTGGTGACAGAGGACACAGGGGACGATGGACGCAAGGTGACGGCGACTCACCGACGACAGGCAGAGCGCAGTGGAGGCGCAGCGGAAGGCGGAGGGCGCGCAGGCACAGCTGGCCTCGTCGTCGGCGCGCGGGCAGTCGGGCACGCCGTCGCAGCGCGCGGACAAAGGCACGCAGCGCGCGCCGCCCGCGCACGCGAACTGGTCCGCCGAGCACGTGGTTATGTTCCTGTGTCCTGCGACATCATCATCGCGATAAGCTTTAAATAGTTTTAAATACATTAAATAGTTATTTGGTAAGTAATGGTCTCAATATTATTCATTAGTTATACGATCACGTTGAAATGTTTTTAGATGCAATATTTGCGACCAGCTTCGCAAGAACAATGTAGATTCCATTTCGACATCAATCATGTTTTACGCGAAAACAACAACGACATAGTTTTGTTGCTCATAAAACGTATATGGTGCAACAACGTTTCAGCGTGTTCACTATTTATTATTATGACAAGCCTCCTAATATTTAGTGTTTGTTTTATCTGCATATAAATAAAAAAGTTACGTAGATGTCAGGACAAATAGTTTAATGAAACACTGCCCTTGATAAATGCTAAGGAGAATACACAGCGAGGAGACGTCTACGCAAAGCCAAAATATCAAGTTTTTCACAGATCATTGGTTTCACAACGATTCCAACGACTCTACGTTGTATTCGATAATACATGATACACACCGCAGTGCTCAGTTTCGTCGGAGCCGTCGCTGCAGTCGACGCGGCCGTCGCAGCGCCACGCCAGCGGCACGCACTCCACCGCGCCGTCGCCACCGCACTGGAACTGCTCCGCGCTGCAGCCCAAGAGCGGCTCTTCGAAGGCGGCCCCGCGTTGCGTGTCTAGGGCGGCGGGGGTAAGAGCCGGCGCGGGGCAGTCGGCCTCGTCGCTGGCGTCAGGGCAGTCGGCGCGCGCGTCACAGCGCTGGTCGGGAGCGTAGCAGGAGGGCGCGGTGGCACAGGGGCGCGCGGATGGCGTGGCGCAGGCGGCGATGGGGCAGTCGGCCTCGTCGGACCCGTCGGGGCACTGCGCCGCGCCATCGCAGCGCGCCGAGATGTCTACGCACGTGCTGTCGTTACATCTGCACATACATATTCAGTATTAGTTGCGAATATAACTACCTAGATGGCGTCGTCTACCGTGTACACGTACTGCACTCAATACTGTACTGAATCATAATTTTCCTCTGACGGCCGGGCTGGATAAACGTGAAAACAACCCAAATATACTACACTGGGGTCAAAAGATGTATGGTATAGTAAAATATATTGTTAAGACTCTCCGTTCCAATTAAGACACTTTCGTTTCCTATTTTTCCCGAAAAACTCAAGGCGTCGGCTCTGGTGTCAAGGCGAAGCGTAAAACATTTAAAAAAAATACCAAATATTTAAAGTATGAAACATTTGTTTTATTTTTATGTTTATTTACTTGTAGCTAGTGGCAGGGCAGTCGCAGTCAGCCTCATCGGAGCCGTCGTCGCAGTCCACCAGACCGTCGCACATGTTGGCGGAAGACACGCAGCGCCCGCCTGCGCCGCACGCCCACGTATCTGCCGGACACACGCGCGATGCTGTCGACATAGGAGGAGGAAACTGTACTATGTACGGTCAGCACGTTGAGAGGTGCGAGGTGCGAGGGAGAGTGGCACTCACTGCAGTAGTAGAGGTCCTCGTCGCTGGCGTCGAGGTCAGAACTGCAGTGCGGCACGCCATCGCACACCAGATGCTCCGGCACGCACGCGCCTTCTGCGCACGTGAATTGCCCCACCGGGCACTCGCTTCCCGCCACCGCGCACGCGCGCCCGTCACGTGCCAGCACGCGACCGGTACCGCATGAGCACGTAGCGTGCCCATGCGCGTCCACCGCGCACATCTCCGCGCAGCCGCCATTGTCGACGGCACAGGGGTCGGCGGCGCAGAGCTGGCGCTCGGGCGCGACCAGTACGAGAGCGCATGGACGCGGTACGTCGGCACGCAGCACACGCACAGTCCCACCCCCGCGTGCTGCCGCGAACACACCGCGCGCCACCCAGTCTGTCCACGCTACCCAGCCACGACCCGCCGCTACGGCGAATGGGTGGTCGGCGCGCGCGCGCACCACCACGCGCCGGTGTGAGCCGTCGTAGCGCGCACACTCCACCCTATCGAGGCGCGCGTCGGCCCAGTACAGGAGGCGCGCCTCGTGCTCGAGCGCGAGCCCATTGGGCATGAGGATGTCCTTGCTCACTATAGTCTGTCGGGCGCGGCCGTCGATGCGCGCACGCTGCACGGCGGGTCGCGAGGAGTTCCAGTTGGTCCAGTAGAGGCGCCGTTCGCAGGGATCATAGTCGAGGCCACGCGGGCGGTCGCCGGCGCGCAGCAGCAGCGCGGTGCGCACGAGGTGCGCGCGTGCGTGCGGCGCAGCGCGTAACAACGCGGGCAGGACGGCGGAGCGCAGGGCGGGCGGCGTCGTGCTCGTCCAGTACAGCGTGCGCGTCGCCTCCGCGAAAACCATGCCCTCCACAGACCCCGCCTCTGCACATGGGTATATGATGGTATATGAGTGTGAGTGTATTGGTGTGTGAGTGTGTAGGGTGTGAGTGCGATGTGGGTGTACTCACGTGGAAGCAGCACGCGGTGCTGGGACCCGTTGAAGTGCACGGCGTGTATGGCGGCGCGCTGTATGTCGGAGTAGAACAGCGTGGCCGTGGAGTACTCGTAAGCCAGCGCGATGGCGTTGCGCAGCAACGTCCTGATGACCATCCAACAGACCAAAAATCAATCATGTCACTAGTATTGGTGTTGAGATATAATATAGCTTTTGTGATTAAATAAATATTCTATCAAAAAGAATACTAATATAGAGTTGAAATAATATATAGCTAATACTCATTAAACATATTTAAGTTTAATAAATATTGCAATATTATGATACAGAATGATGACATACAGAAAAATGAATAATAAGATATATTATAAAATATAGTGTATAAATCATAAAAGAAAATTGTTCTTTTGAACGTATACCAAAATTATAACAAATCATTGTGTTACATAAAAAAATATCGTTACTTATTCTCTATCGGTGGATACGGCGAATTGAGATCTTTTTGGTCATCGAGGTTGATGCTGTCAATAGCCGTCACCCGCGTGTACATCAGGAAACTCGCCGACGCTACAACGTACAAAGGTATTTGTTTAATGTGATTAACAAAAAAATCATTAAAATAAAGATAAAGTGGTCATATAAAATTATATAAATACAATACATAACCTCAACAGTTTAGAAGTAGGATTATTTTCATTTTATGATTTTTATCTATACTGTTACAAGGTAACAACAAGTAAGTGTAAGGTAAAAGTTTTAATTGTATAAGGCTTTCATAGAATATTCAAAACTGTGCTTTCATTTAAAGTGGTGAAGAAAACACACAAAATTAGAATTTATTGTTTTATAATAATTTACACGCTTACCGTTATCGCAATCGTGCCGCAAACCGCAATTATAGAATTGCGGTTTCACTTTGTTATTAGTTTTGAAACATTGTTTTTTCTTTTAGATGAAAATGATATCGTCGTTAGTAAGTACATACGCGTGCAGGAGCGGCCGTCGGGCGCCAGGTCGCCGTGCGGGCACACGCAGCGCGCGCCGCCCGCGCCCCACAGACACAGCGCCGCGCAGCCGCCGCCCGCCGCGCACGGCTGCGCCGCCCCGCCCGCGCGCGCCGCCGACGACCAGATCTGTCCGCAGGCACATGGATTATTTTAAGTATAGTTACTGGGAACTTCTCATTTTAAATATAATAACCTCATCTGTATTCTGTACATAGCAAAGTTGTGGCAGAAGAAACATGTCCTCATGTTCCCTAGTGTCTTGACACGCCGCTCATATTTAGTCATTTCAGTTGGCCAATTCCCGACGAAATCTCGGAGTTGCAGTATTAAATGGAGGATCTCAAACAACGTCACAATTTTACTCGTTACCAGACCGAGAAAATTAAAATATTAAATATATCATTCCACGAATGGGACTCAAATCCACAAGCATCGTGCTTACATTAGCACGCTTATACCCCTGCATCACGACTGCCTCACGGTACAGATGAATAATCAAAATACACTCAAACTTAAATTTAACTATGCAACCTTAATCTTTCTATGGCCCGTACTAATTCGCGAGGACGAGAGGTCAAGGTTATAAAATAAACATAATAACGTTACCACTAAATCCTTGAGACTGTCCCCGAGATTGTCAGCCAGTATGGTGTAGTCACTCATGTTTGCTATGGGCGCGCTCGCCACGCTGCCCTGGTTCAACGCCCTGAAAATAATGTTGTCAAAATCTCTCAAGTTGTTACTAGCATTCAACTAACACATTAATCATTTGATATAGTATGTTTTTTATTAACTAGAAGATAAACAATACTACAATAAACATGCCGGGTTACTATGATGATAATACCGCATGAGAGGAGAGTAAGATAAATAAAAATTAAGTGTCTATCTGTTGTTTTAAAATAACTAAGTTGTTCACGTGCAAACGATTATAAAATGTTTATTTTTGGTGATCTTTTAGTTGAACCTTAGCTATCATAGATCTCTTTTATTACTCTATAACAAGTATATTACTTGTTTTGTACTCCCTGGTCAAAGATGTCCAAATTTACTTATTGTATAATGCTTTGTCGTAGTTTATAAAGAATAGACAGTATGGCTTCCCATATTCGTTGCATTTTTCTTAAGAAATCAGCTTCACGCTGTATCTCGCATATAGCAAGGTTGGCAGAGGGAACCTAGTGTTAAGATACTCCGTTTCCCACTTTCTACCGAGTTCTATAGGCATAGCATGTTGAGTGGCGGAACACAACGCCGCGTTTTGCCTGGTGTCGATCAGAGCGAAGAAATGAAAACATAAATGTAAATAAATATTTCATTTCCTCGAGTGGGGATCGACCCAAAACCAGTCGATTTTACAATGACACTTTGTGCCCCTGCGCCACACCGGCCTCATGAATACTTTGTACGGGACCGACATAAGACTGTAACTAGACATATGTCTATAGTTATTATGTACTCACGTGTCGAGCCAGTACAGGCGGTGGCGATGCACAGCGAGCGCGACCACGTGGCGCATCGGCGCGCCCGCAAACACGCGCGCGCGCCCCGCCCCGTCGTAGCGCGCCCGCCACACGCTCGCCGCCGCCGCCTCCGCCCAGTACACGTGCTGCTCCTGGTACACAATCACATACATATATGAAATATACTAGGTACATATGATAATAATTATTTCTACATATTCATCATTATACAAAGTTTACTTTGTTACTTTTTTTAATAAATTATTTTGCTCTATTTTGTTAATCGAATAAAATGTAGAAAAAGTATATGAAAGAAGGAAGAATGATGGATTTACTGTTTATTTGTTGACAACAAACCTTTAGATCTAATGCGATATCGGCAATGGCGCTTCCATTGTAGAGCAGCTCTACGTCGGTGAGATCGAGGCGCGCGCGCTGCAGCCACCCGCCGCCCGCCAGGAACAGCCAGCCGGCGCGCGCGTCCAGCGCCAGCGCAGACACTGCCAGCGGCGCCGTGTCCGCCGCCACGTAGCGCGCCGTGCCGTCCGCGCGCGCCGCCACCACCAGCCGCCGCGCCGCGTCGGTCCAGTACACCACGCCCGCGCGGGCGTCCACCGCCAGCGCCGCTACCGTGTCCGCGCCACTGCCCGCGCCCGCCGCCGCCTGCGCCGCCACACGCGACCGCCCCGCGCCCGAGCGCCGCACGCGCCACACCGTGCCCGCCTCCGGGTCCGTCCAGTACACCCATGCCGCGCCAGCCGCGTCCACCATGTAGTCCACGGCGCCCGCGATCGCCACGCGAGGCAGCGGCGGCATGGCCTCGTGTCCGTCCAGCGACAGCGCGCGCACCTCCCAGCCGCGCGAGTACACGAGCACGTCGTCCAGGGGCTCGCAGCGCGCGCCGCCGTCGAGCGCGCGGTGGCCGGGCGCGCAGCGGCACGCGCCGTCCGGCAGGCACAGGTGCGCGCAGGGAGGGCGGCGCGCGGCGCAGGGCGAGGCGGGGGAGACGCGCGCGGAGTCGTAGCGCGCGAGCGCGAGCACGGCGGCGGTGTCGTTGCAGAGGGCGCGCGCGGCGCGGCAGTGCGGGGGGCGGCAGGCACGCAGCGTGGCGTCGGCGGCGTCGGCCCACAGCAGCTCGCCGTCGTGCACCTCGAGGGCGCTCGGCCGCGCACCGACTCTGAGCTCCACCTGCGAATTGTTATTACTAGTATTCAACTTTCATGTGCGTTCGTGCGACTGTAAACGCGACAGGTTGTGGGTTCGATTTTCACTCAAGAAAATTAAATTTTTAATCTGTACAAATCTGAAAAAAAATTATAATCTGAAATTGGAGAATCCTAAATCTAGAACTCTCGATGTTTTTTATCATCACACAATCTTATTTTTTTATATCATCATACAAGTAATAAATAAATCATCTTCACGCTGTATCCCGCACACAGCAGGGTAGGCAGATGGAACCTAGTGCACAGACACTCCGGTCCCCACTTTCTGCCGAATTCTAGAGGCATTGCGTGTTGAGTGGCAGAACTCAAC
>DWAN01006431.1:0-10474 GCA_018230445.1 Heliconius hewitsoni | reverse complement strand
GTGGCAGTACTCAACGCCGCGCTTTGCCTCGACACCAGAGCGAAGAAATGGAAATGGAAAGAAATTTAAGTTCATCTCCTCCAGTGGGGATCTAGCTCACAACCAGTCGGTTTTTATTTCTAAATATTTACTTTAAATATTTAAGTGTATTGTGCTTACATCCTGACTAGTGAAAAGGAGTTCTCGATATCTACGCCTGTTATTTTCTGTATTCTGTAAGCCCACTGAAGAAAGAAGTTTGCCGATAGCCTCTGAAAACACAAATACAAAAATATATTAAACTAATTTTCAAATTATAAATATTTAACTTTCTTAGAAGATTATTTTTTCCATTTCATACGTTAAGACACTCCGTTTCTTTTAAGTCACTTCCGTTATTCTCTTTCCGGCGAATTTTGAACGCATTGCGTATTGAGTGGCGAAATTCAACGCGCTTTGCCGCGTTACCAGATCGAAGAAAACGCAAATGTGAAATATTTAATTTCCTCGAGTGGGAATTGAATCCACAACTGTCGCGTTTAGAACCACACTTTGTGCTCCTGAGTAACGACTAGTCTGACTTATTAAATAATCTAAAATCTCACGCACTTCAGTCTGACATACATTTTTTTTTATTTTTCCCATAGTTGATTCATAAATGAGTAATAACTATAGGCATTTTAACTTATATGGAATTTAAGACTGTTAAATCCATATTTTAAATTTATATTTCAAACATACGAATTAACAAAATCTTGTGCAATAAAACAATGACGTGGTCGTACATAGGTTAATTACTAATCCACTTGGACGTGTTATTTATATGAAATTTAAAATCCTAGTGTAGGTAGGTACTACTTTCAATTATAAATAAGTAGTGTTTATTACATTAATAAATGGGCTTTATTCTGCCTACCCTGCTGTGTGTGGCACAGCAGGGTAGGCAGAGGGAAAGTATTGTTAAGACACTCCGTTCCCCAATTTACGCCGAATTCTGGAGGCATTGAGTGTTGAGTGACGGAACTCAACGTCGGGCTTTATACTTTGGAGCTAAAGCGAATAAATTAAAATATTTTAAATTATAATTCATCCACCCGACTGGGGATCGAACCCACTACCGTCGCGTTACATTTATTACCGAACGAAGAAATAACAATAAATCAAATTAAATCAGCTTCAGGAAAACTGAACCTAGTGTTAAGACACTTTGTTCCTCACTTTTCGGCATATCCTGGAGGAATTGCCTGTTGAGCGGCCGGAACTCAACGCCACGTTTTGCCTCGACCCCAGACCGAAGAAATGAAAATAATTTACAAATAATAATTTATTCACTCAACACACTAGCAATGGAAATCAAACCCATAACCATAGCGTTTACAGTCACACGCTCATGCCGCGACGGCCTTAAATTTTCGGCGTTTAAATAACATAATTTTATAATAACATACAATCATCTTCGACCTCTGAAGAACGTAGAACATGTTCAGGTGGCGTCTAAAACCCAATTTGACTCATAATTTCTAGTAAAAAATTAAATTTAGGTATATCCTGACATATATTTTATGAAGTTTTTATGAAAGCAGTCGTGTCCATAATATTCGATATACGATATTCGGCGGCACTTGTCGTATACAAATTTTACTTTAATTTTTTGGTTAATTATTCACGATTTCATATAAATAAATGTGTTTAAAAAGTTATGTATTTTACTAAACACTTAACTGCGTTATAGAGAGTACTAGACCTAAAGATTTTTAAAATATAATGACTCCTTCCTTACTCTGACTCGCCATTAGAAACTTTATTTTTTTTCAGTTTCACGCTGTATTAGGCAAATAACATGATAGACAGAGATTCAGAGATTCAAAGACCGCTGAAATCTATAGGTATTGAAATTTTAAGAAATGAAAATATTAAATATTTCATTTCGTCGAGTGAGAATCGAACCCACAACCTGTCTCACAACCCTCTTCTCCCCCTGGGCCACTATTTGCCTCAAATTTAATTTATTAAGTTCTTGTCGTACTACATTAAACATTTACAGTAAAAACTACTTCTTAAACTTGAATTAATTAATTTAAATAAATTCTAATACCTATATATTCTAGTATTAAATCTATAAGTTCTAATAATTTGGAGCTAAAGCAAATTAAACTTAATTAAAGCCATCGATCAAGGCCCGAACAACTGAGAAGAAAAAAATTAAAAAATTAAAAAAATCGTTTTATCTTCAAAGGCCGTGCGTACTATAGCATCGTTAAAAAAAAGTAAATAGGTATTACCATTTGATTCATCAACAGCTAAAATCCCCTTTCCAGGTGCTACAATCTCTTCTGCAGTCTTCTTTAATTCTTCTTGCAATTTTTGATCGGGATATGAAAAAAATGTTGCCATTGTGCTGAAATAAAGGGCGTAGAAAATTATTAAGATTTTTTTTTTCAGAATTACGCTGTAGCCCGCATATTGCAGGGTAATGAAAGGGAAACCTTGTGTAAAGACACTCCGTCACTTTCACATGGTCACGGCCTAATAACTGATAGTAGCCCGACCTTCGTTATTTTCTAAATCCTGAAAGCTTCTGAAGATATGAAGAAGATATGGAGTGTGGGTGGTGGTTACTTTGGCAGTTAAGGTAACTCTAACATGCAAAAAATAGTACCTAACTTATGTTATTATTAATTATAAAGTTTAATATTTTCTTGGTGTTAATATTGGAAATGACATTGTCCATTGCCAGACACTTAACACTTATAGCATCCTGCCAGACCCCTCCATATTCTATAAGCTATAAACGCCTACGTACATATTAGGAGCAAATAATATTTTCTACATTTTATTATAGTATATTAGATTCGTAATCGCTTTAATTTATAAGGGTTTAGAAGTTCGTGGGGAATGTTACGTTCCGGCAGAAATGAGAAACATGTTCCAACTGTTCCATTCCGGCTTCGGAGTTTATTCCAATTTTCGTTCCGATTCTGGTTGTTCCTTTTTTGACTCATTCCTGTTCTGGAACATCTAAATTGGTCTAGCTGGAACTGTTGAGGACCAGGCGTCTAGCGTTGTGCGTTTCGGAACCATGTTCCGACCGAAACGAAACTTCACAAGTACCTACTTACCATATTAGGTGTATGCGCACAGAAACTTTCAAGCTTTATAAAATAACAAAGGTCTGGCCTTCCGGTTCTACTATATATTGGCTCTCTCTCTCTCTCTCTCTCTCTATAAGTTTCGATATAGCAAAAAAATAAAATATTGTGACACTATTTGTCGCACAAATTTAAATTAAATTATAAACGTAAAATACATACACGAATTGAACTTTGATATTTCTTGCCAGTGGAATCACAACTAATTATGTAATAAAATAAAATTGAAATAAATGTTTATAATATGCTGATAAGTTAGAGCCACTGTTATAAAGATTATTTGTTTGTTACATTGGTACTTGGGTTATCTGTTGCGCGCCAGATAAAAATATGGAGATGAATATTAGGTATTCGTTAAGCGAAGTTTTTAAGATATATTTTAATTTTGAATATATTAACAACAGTATAAACTGGTAAAACTTTAATAATAGTTATTTTTATGCCAGGAAATGGAATTCTATACTGAATATTGTCTATCTAGTCTAGAGAGAGAGAGTCCAACATTTTTAAAATAAGTGCGGATAATATTTCAATCAATGTATATTTTTTCTTTCATCGTATACTAGGCCCTAGTATTTTTGGATATATTTTTTGTTCGTTAAGAAATACTTTAGGTTATTTGCTAATCTTAAAAGTGTAAGTTTATAGTTTTCTCACATACCTACCAGAGCGAAAAAAATAAACTATCAAATATTTAATTTTGTTTTAATTAATTAATTTTATATTACAAAATTCAATAACTTGGAGTAGGCTTCGTTTTACTTATGAAGATTATTAGTAAAGCGCCATCTAACCAAGTTATAGAAAACTACAAGATGAAATGCAAAATTGTAATACGTAGTTGAAAATATTGAAAACTTGGAAACCAACCAGTTTTCAAATAATCTACAAGATGGCAATATAAAATGTCGATAAAAACGCACTCACTGCTTTTACATGATTATCAGACCTTCAAATGACCTTTTCTTCGTGTCCTCTCCTCTGTTAACAATTTTTGACAGCTCAATTCAGTGCCACTTCGGGAGTGCTGTAGTTCTGATTAGAATCCTCAGATAAAATGTAAGTTTATTTTTCGCTCATTTTATTTTAATATTTTCTTTTTTACTATTGGTATTTAGAAATTGGACTAATTGATGTCGTGGAAACGGAAGATTGTTAACTTTTTTTGTAAGTCTTTGGTGTACGTGATGTAATATTCTGCCAATGTTAAATTCGTTTATTAAAATTAATGGAATCTAAATATATAAAATATTAATTAATTATTTGAAACATTTGTAGAATACAGCAAGTGTATATTTTTGTAATTTTATTTCATAGTTTATACTAATTTTAATTAGTCTAATAAGAAAAGGACAGTTTATATTTTAATCTATTTTTGTATTTGTTAATAATTATTAAAAATAGGACAAATATACATGATTTTTGTTATATTTCAGTGACACGTGTAATTAATTTTGACTTCGATTACATTCGTTTTTTGGTAAAGATCCAAAAATTTAAGCTAGAAAGTACATTTCTCTTATGTACACAAATAAAACATCATATGACGCCGTATTATATTATGTGTGACCCTTGAAGGTCGCGGTGACCTTTTAAAAATAGAATATATATTTTTATTATACCTAATTTACCTATGAACATTAAAAAACAAAAATCATGTAGTATACACATTCAAATAATAAACAAATATATTTAATCAGTTTTTAAGTTATCAAGATCAAAATATAGTTTAAATCATTGATTTTATAATAATGTCTGTCAAAATATCTTAACACTACAGATTATATTATTTAAAGTATCAATTTCTATGTAAATTTTCCTTTTTTAAAACTATTACTAAAACAAACGATAGCTGATAAGTATATTGAGTTATCAAAGTGACAGTTAATTTTTGGTAAGTTTTTACAACATAAAATATAATGTCGAGTATTATATTCCCTTTTTATTAATTTTGTAAGGATATTTTCATAAAACAATGCCACCCAAAGGTAAAAAGGGTAAGAAAGGCCCTCCTGAATCAGGATGGATGCCTGGATTTGGAACAAAAGGTATTTCAGCATAAAATATTATAGTATGACTGATATTTCGTTCAATATATAAATTAAGCATTAACAAAAATAAAGAAAATATTCTTGAAACAAGTTAAACTTTGAGGCATATTTTTCTTGTTAAACCAGTTATAAAGGTGGAGGTGTGTCTCATTATACATTATTGTAGCCATATGAGCTATACATTTACACACCCACTTATTAGGTTTACTATGATATTTCAAAGTTAAAATGATAACAATATTAGTGGATTTAAAAATATTATTAATTATCTATTCAACATTTTATTCAAATGTATTGTCAACTGATAAGTCAACTTAACTAAAATTATAAGACAGTGTTATTTAGTATTATAATTCTTACCAAAGTGAGAAATGAAAATAGTATTAGTTTATTCACCTGAGTAGAAATCAAACCTACAACTGTTTGATTTACTGTCAGAAGCTGTGCTGTGACAGCCTCAAAGTAAAAAGAAATAGAATTGTATAATATATAGTTTATCTCGCATAAATTTACTATATATTAAATTTTTACTAAGCATTAATGGTTTAAACTTCTTTGCAGCCACAATGACCACATATTTCCAATACCCCACACCTGAGCTCCAGGAGGAGCTTAAGAAGATTGCTCAGGCAATTGTTGCTCCTGGCAAGGGTATTTTAGCTGCTGATGAGTCCACAGGTAAAGAAATTGTTTTTGATGTTTAATATTCTTATCTTTACTTTATTTTAATTATAAACTGATGAAACTCTACAGACATTTGATCCATATATATTTACTTCATATATATTATTATATTCACAACGATATATCATTTTAAATGTTAAATTCACTTCAACTAAATGCTAAACTAAGTGATGCCTTAATGAAAAATAACTATTTTTCATAATATTAATATTTTTTTATTCATGTGTTATATGATATGGAAATATACATAAAATAGATATATTTTTGTTGAAACAAGTTTCTTATCTGATGATTGTATTATTTTTGAAGTGTAAATGAATAAATTTGTGTTACTTGTCCTGAGTCTAAAGGATAGAGTATGATATGACAATAATCTTAATACAATTGAAATATAAGATTATGTTGTTCAGAAAATATCAGATTGTGATAATCTTTCACATATATGTATATATAAGTTATTTTAAATATATATTATATAAATTAATCAATGGATATTTATTTACTAGTTTTTACCGACTGGTTGTGGGTTCGATCCCCACTTGAGGAGTTGAAATATTTACTTAAATTTATATTTTCTTTTCTTTGCTGTGGTGCTGAGGCAAAGTGCGGGGTCGACTACTGCCACTCAACAATCCCTCCAGAATGCGGCATTTGGAAGGTGGGGAACAACGTGTCTTAACACTAGGTTCCCTCTGCCTACCCTGCTGTATGCGGGATACAGCATGAAGCTGATTTATTTTGATGTATTTTACGCAATAATAATTTTCTGCTTAAAAATCTTTGTGTATTTTTTTTAAAAAGGAACCATGGGCAAGCGTCTCCAAGACATTGGTGTTGAGAACAACGAAGAGAATCGTCGCAAGTACCGTCAGCTGCTATTCAGTACTGACCCAGTAAGTAATTAGAGTAAAGATCATGAAATATTTTTTTATTAATAATAAAAAAAAAAACTTTCGGGTATAAGTTCTGACACAAATGATAACTATATAAGATGTTATGTTTAGTCCAATTGTTATTGATGAGGTTTGTTTATTTTAATATATTCTTCATCTGTAATTGAATTTCCCCATTTCCCGCTATGTTATTGTGACAAATTATATTTTGTTATAAGCAGTCTGTGGAAGATATAAAGATTACCCCTTGGGCCAATCTATAAGCCTACATAAGTAAAAATAAAAATATATAGTTTATTAAAATAAATAATAAACATATTTATTAAAACATTGAAAATATTTATTAAATCTTAGTAACCAGTGTCTATAATTTTCTACAATCTAGAAGTTATGCTTTACAATTTCCGTTGAAACTATGTGAAAGTTGTATAGCGGCATTTAACAAGCGTTTTCCTTCTTCGTACGTGAAACAGTGGGGTGTTCGTGACTGATGTCGCAGTCCTATCTACGCCGACAGAAAAATAAACCCTATAATAGTCAGTTGTTTAGTGAATGAGTGATGAATTTTTTATCAATTTTTTTTTAGGCTAGTATGGTTTTCGGATATTTTTATTGAAAATTATTAATAATTTACATAATAATTGAAGAGGAGTTTTATGAGTATTAATAGAATATTTTAAACTCAAACTCACTCACTTTGATCACTAAATTGTTATAACTTTTAAGATGGATTTGAAGGTCATATTTATTTCTCTTGCTTTTAATAGAGTAGGTACTTCACAAATTTATGGCTTGTGTGAGATTTTATTCATTACTAAGAAAAAAATGTATGTAAAAATATTATAATTATCTTTTTGAGTTAACAAAAAAAATCACAACACTATATATTTTCCTTTATCTGAATTCAATCAAAAAACAAAAACCACTATAAGATTAGTTTGTTGTCTGTTTGTTTGTCCATTTGTCAAGACCATTTTATTCAAGATCCATTTTCAACTTTTTTTTGTTCAACCCAGGCAATCTCCGAGAACATCTCTGGTGTAATCCTGTTCCACGAGACCTTGTACCAGAAGACCGATGATGGCACTCCCCTAGTGTCTCTATTGGAGAAACGTGGAATTATTCCTGGCATCAAGGTGGACAAAGGTGTTGTACCACTTTTTGGATCTGAAGATGAATGCACTACTCAGGGTAAGTTGTGGTTTTTCTTGTATTTATATATGTTTCCATATATGTAGTATGGGAAGAATACTTTGAGTAAACATTTTGTGTAATGAATTTTGCTATAAGCATATCTAACACAATCTTATTTTTTTTTTTTATAATTATTTAGCAAATTTAAGCAGATTATTAATATATAATAATTTTAGCGATATGGTTTATATATTTTATGCCTTGTTTGAGAGAATTTGAATATATGATATTGAGTTACTGTCAATAGGTGTTGTAATTATTAGATATTGAAGTATTTGGATATAATATACATTAAATATTATTTTCTTCAACTCAATGATGATAAATTTACATAATAGTGCATTATAGAGTTTAATGTACAACCGGCTTGACCCTGCTTCATTGACCTTTGTATCATATATTTACTGAATAGGGGCTCGTCGGTACTGAAGATAAGAAAAGTCACAGTTTCACATATAAGTAAACATTATATTTTGTAAGATTATGAAGATATCGTTTTTAATAATATTTAGAAAACAACACAATTGTTTAAAAAATATAAAGTAATTTTCGCAAAAATTGATAAACTAGTATGTTAAGTGACGACGAATAAATCAAATTGAAAATAAAATGGTGTCGAAGACTAGATTCGATTGCTGACCTTTTGAGTTTCGCTTAAAGATGCACGTGACACTGTCCACGCACCTTGTTACGTATCTTAATATGTATTTAGTAACCATAACAGCTATATAAATTTATATATACGTACGCTCGAACCATATATATCTAATGAAAGAAAAAATAAAAACAATAATATTTGGTATATATTATACGTACAATGTACATTCAAATTTAAATGATTTCTACCGCGACTGATCGATTAAATTTAGTCTAGATATATTACACATAATAAGACAATAGCTGGTTTACGTTTTTTATTCCAGCGTAACTATATCGCAGTGTAAGCAGAAGGTTGAACTACTCAGCGTTGAACACTACTTTCCCACTTTTCGTCCAATTTACGTGTTAACAGGCGGAACTCGACGCCGCACTCTCGATGTATCTTGTCCATAGCATGGAAATAATTAATTCCAACGATTAGGAATCGAATCTACAATCATCGCGTTTATACATCCATGCCGCTGCTCCACCACGACTAAATTTTCTAATACCTACCCATATGTTATACTTAATTCTTTATTCCAGGCTTGGACGATCTCGCCCAGCGTTGCGCCCAATACAAAAAGGATGGGTGCCATTTCGCAAAATGGCGTTGTGTGCTCAAGATCGGTCGCAACACACCCTCTTATCAGTCCATCTTGGAAAACGCTAACGTTTTAGCTCGTTACGCTTCCATATGCCAGAGCCAGAGAATCGTTCCTATTGTGGAACCTGAAGTGTTGCCTGATGGTAAGATTTTATTTTTTTCAGCTGGGTAACTCGGTAGAGGAAACCTAAAGACACTCCGTTCTCTACTTTTCGCTCTATTTTTGAGACATTCTGCGTTGACCTCGCTGTATTGTTACCAGAGCAAAGAAATGAAAATATATACAGCCAAATTATGTGTTTTATATATATAAATAATTGTCTTAAATAAGTTGTTTAATAATTGTAGTAGTTAAGATGAAAACAATATATTATTTAGGTTTAAATAAAACGTTCTTTAATTTTATTTTTTGCCTTGTTTTATTTTGTTTCAATAGTTTATAATCAGAAAAAGAAACTAATTAATAAAAAAAAAAAAAAAATTAATATGTATTTAATATTTAGTTACCATGATAGATAAAATTAGTAAGCTGAATTTTTTTTTTAATTTTTATTAGTCACTAATATTTGTAACCTTATTTTCTTTATACAAGGTGAACACGACTTGGACCGTGCCCAGAAGGTGACCGAGACCGTATTGGCTGCCGTCTACAAGGCGTTGAATGACCACCACGTCTTCCTTGAGGGTACTCTTCTGAAGCCTAACATGGTAAATAATAATATAATAATTGATCTAGGCGGGAATCAAACCTACAACTGCCATTAGAAATTACTAATATTCTGTTTCAGTTGGTTAGTATAGTTGTATATTATGCGTCTTTTATATTACAATACGATTGACGAGTTGTGGCCGCCCAGAAGTTAGTAGATGGTTCCACAGGTTTATCATTTAGAATATTTTTTTACTTTTAGCTATTTACTTCCCGATTGAATAAATAAATTAATGATAATCTAACCTCAGGAGACCACGACTCGTAGTTTTGTACACAGGATGATAAGCTGAGAGCATTTTAGTGATATACCATTTTCTTCTCCACAATTGAAAAAAGGCATATTTCAACATATATATTTTTTGTCACGAAGTTTGTGGATTCGATTACCTACTTTGGGGAATCATATAATTTCAGTCCCAGATTCTCTCGAATCCCTTTATGTAGTGCTGCATTAGGTTCCGCAATGTCTTCAAAATTGTGTGGTGCCGTCTATACTGCCTGTATAATCTTTTTCTACCTGGCATTAGTCCCGGCTTTTGCCAGGGTCTGCCTTCCTACTCAACCTA
>DWAN01006430.1:0-10474 GCA_018230445.1 Heliconius hewitsoni | reverse complement strand
TATCATCATTTAGGCTTATATTTTCTTATCAATCCTATTAAAAACTTGAAAACAAATTCATAAATGTATTTAAAATAAGCATTCGTATACTTCAAGCAGGCGAAGCCGCGTCCGGGTCCGCTAGTGAAATATAAAGTTAGTATAATACAGATATACAAAACCTATCCACGTTACACACACAATATATCCATTATTAATGTACACAAGCGAATTCGCTTCTAATTTAAAAAGGATTATTAAATTTTCGCCGAACAACCAAATATCAACGATATATTATAACATTTTTTCTGTAATCTCGTTCGATGAATTTGTTATTAAATTACATTATATTGAAGTATATTAATAAATTTAACGCTATCATAGCGCAGTGGGCTGCATTTGATTGTACAGGCAATAGTTGCGAATTCGATTCTCAACTTTAATCTTGATCATTATGAAATCGAAGGGCATCGTAGCGTAGCGTAATCACACAGTGTGTGACTGTAAATGAAGGAATGAATTAATTTTCAATTCCTCGCTCTGGTAATAAACAAAGACAAAGAGAGGCGTTCAGTTCCACTACTCAACACGCATTGTCTCGATAATTGGGCGGTGCGTGGGGAACGTTACGTAAAATTAAGTTCCCTTGGCTAATCCCGCTATATGCGGGATACAGCGTGAATATAAAAATAAATAAAATTAAATAAGTTATGTATCTAATGTAATGTATCCTGTATTCAGTAGAGTAGGCAGAGGAAACCTAATGTTAAGACACTACGTTGCCCACTTTCCACCTAATTTTTCGAGGCGTACTCAACGACGGGTTTTTGCCTTGGTGCCAGAGCGAAGAAATGAAAATATTAAGAAATAATAATTCATTCCCTCGAGTGGGAATCAAACTCACAGCCATCGCGTCACTCTCTTGTGCCACTGCGCCACGACGGCCTCGAGGCAAAAAATCTAACGAACTAAGTTATGTTTAGCTTTTACATCTCTCAAATGCCTAACAGATTGTTAAAACTTAGTCCTTTATGAAGGACTCACTACACACACGTTTATCATCAGCACATTATCAGTGTGCGATATGAACAACATACGATAAAACGACCGCGGGAGGACGCTCCTCGAATACAAATGAAGACAATGTGTGAAAATTTAGATAGAAGTTAGTGGCTCTTTATTAATGCTAATGTTTAATGTCTCCACATTATCTTAGCGAATAAATCATAGAATTAGGAGTCTTTAGATTGTTTGCATTGTGTTAAAATAATATTATTTTGTCGTTTTTCTTCAGTTTATATATCGTTTGGGTTACATTAATCAGATTAAAAGCTGTATCACTCCCGCACACAGCAGGGTAGTCAGAATCTAGTATCCAGACACTTTGTTCCCCACTTTAAAATAGATAAACGTATCGCCAGATAAAAGGTTCTCTTTATCTACTCTTTATCTCCAATACGTAGAAGTTGCTTGATTAGATTACATAATTATTGGTATTTGTTATTTAAATTTAATAATTTTAAACAAAAAATATAACTATAAAATATATATTTTTTTGCTAACTGTTATTGCGTGGTTGCAATGTAAATAAGTTGTAACAAGATTTTCGACGTAGCTTTATATATAAGCCTAAATGCGCAGTTGTCGGAAAACGGTTTCTAAGAGTCAAATCCCGCTTTGATTCGATTCGATCGCTTCGGCACGGCTATCGTGAATGGGTTAAATAAGATTTCCCTACACCAGTTAAAAAATATATTAACATCAAAAACAAAAGAGCAAGCACCTATAATTAAAATCAATATAAAAACCTACAGCAACACAAATATTATTTAAGAGAATAAAAATCAACAAAACTGTACTTATTATAATTGCGGACGCTAAGAGCAGTCTCGTGTTCATTAAACGGTGGAGTGCCTCAAGGCTCCCTAATGGGGCCGCTACTTCTCCCTTGTTATCTCATACGTTGCCTTTGTTAGGACTGTAGTAGTTGCCACGTTTGTCCTTTCACCTGAAGCTATCGTTAGCTACGTATTGTTTACGTATAGTGCCACTGAACAGTTTAAATACAGTTGAGACTTAAGGTTTAAAGTTTCACGAATAGATACGGTCAGTTCTGTAGATGTTATTTGTTTGTTTCTTGTCTTAATGATGTTTTGTTTTTGATATTGAGTTTTATGAGTTTATGTTTTATACAAGTCATGATTTTATTATTATAATAAAGTAAGAACTATGTAAATCTGAGCTGGAGAAGTTTTTATTATATTATTAGCAAAGATATTTGATATGATAGTGTTGTAAAATGCATTATTTTTATTGAGTTGTTTATAATTTCGGCTTGTTTTAGCTATTTGAATATTTACTATTAGTTTCACGCTGGATCCCGCACATAGTAAATGTAGACAGAGACCTAGTGAAAAGACACTGTTTTCCCCACAAACACCCAATTTTGAAGATTCTGTATGCTGAGTAGATAAAATTAAAACTGAATAATTCCAACTGAATTGGGCTAAAAGCGCAGAGCAAAGAGTCTAAACACTAGACTTTACTCTGCTACATGCGGTATAGAGCGTGAAGTTGAGCATTTTTTTAATTATTCCAAAATGTTTAACAACATAATATAAAAATAGCACACCATATAATAAACTACTAACCATATAGGAAAAAAAAATATAATAATAGCCTGAACATGAAATTTGGAATAAATCACAGGCCGCCGATTCCATTTCACACGTCCATCCTTTCCGTTTCATTGACTGCTCCCAAAAGCTTTATTTCCATTTTGATATTTCGGTCAAAAGCTGCCTCTGTTGAAATGATCGTTTGGACGTTTAAATATTGCTATCTCTTTAATGACTTGCATTTACATACAAGTCTCTCTTTATATGGGTTAGGGAGAGACAACACCGTCCCTTAGCGGTAGTAAGATCAAAAAATCTAATCAAATCATCTTCACGCTGTACCCCGCACACATCAAGGTTGGCTGAGGGAACCTAGTATTGTGACACTCCGTTCCTCACTTACAGCCGAATTCTGGAAGCATTGAGTGTTGTGTGGCGGACCTCAACACCGCGCTTTTCCTAGACACCAGAGGCAAGAAATGAAAATATAAATTTAAATAAATATTTCATTTCTCCGAGTGGGGATCGAACCCACAACCAGTCGCGTTTACAGTCACATTTTTGTGTCCCTAATCTTACCACGTCCACAATTATGTTAACTAGGCCAGTCGTGGCGCAGTGGCACAAAGTGTGACTGTAAAACCGACTGGGTTCGATCCCCACTCGAGGAGATGACATATTTACTTAAATTTATATTTCCATTTCTTCGCTCTGGTGGTGAGGCAAAGCGCGGCGTTGAGTTCTGCCAATCAACACGCAATGCCTCCAAGATTCGGAATGAAGCTAGTTTTTAATTTTTTATTTTTTTATGTTAACTAAAAAGTCATTTAGAAGTTAAGACGTGTTGGGACTACTTGTTAAAGAGTTTCATTTAAAACATTTAAAATACACTAATTTCAAAGATCTTATTACTCTGTTTCATAGTGTTGATAATCAAAAATATTTGAAAATAACATTTTACATAGTAAAATACACTCTGTTACCTTAACTTAATAAATAATACGAAAAATATGAAAGAGCATTCATTAAAAAACGATATTAAAGTACGTCATTCCATACAAATGTTCATAGTTTAATAGAAATATTCATAATTTGTTAATATTCATAGTTTATAATATGCTAGTTTCTAACTCAGTAGTTCCTAACCGTTTAAATCACATGTGTGTCAATCGATAGAAATGAATCAGCCGCACCAGCGATACAAGCACGGTACAAGCAAAATATTTCTGTAAGCTATTATATATTTATGCTTTAATTTTTTTATCAGCTTCACGCTGTAACTCGCATACAGCAGGGTAGGTAGAGAGGACCTAGTGTTAAGACACTCCGTTTCCCACCTTCCACCGAATCTTTCTTTGTGCCAGAACAAAAAAATAAAAATATTAAGAAATAATAATTCAATCCCTTGAGTGGGGATTGAATGCACAATTGTAGCGTACTGTCACACTATTATGGCCGTGTGCCATGATGGCTTAAACTTATATTTCACAAAACCAATTCAATTATGTCTAAAAAACGAATTCAATTATTTTTAAATCACGCTTCGTTACCCGCTAGAATAAGGTAGGCATAGAAAACTTAGTGTTAAGACTCTTCGTTCCTCTCGCAATGCCCAATTTTGGACATTGCGTGTTCTGTAGCGGAACTCAATTCTGCTTGTCTCAATGTGAGATACATTAAAGTGAAGCTCATCCCCCCAGTGGGCATTGAACAGGCAACTATCGTGTTCACAAAGAGACGCTGTGTAAAATATAAAAAACATTATCAAATAATGTTTTTTTTATATCTCTTAACAACAAGTAAGTTGTAATAAGTTTAATTTTTTTTTTCGATGAATTGGTGAAGGCATCTTGAAGATTATGTTAAAAAAATACCATTTCTAAATATTCGTTCGTTCCTAAGGCCGTCGTGGCCCAGTGGCACAAGGATACAACTGTTATGTGACTGTTGTGGGTTTGATCCCCACTCGAGGGAATAAATTATTATTTATTAATATGTTCATATCTTCGTATTGACAAGAAGGCAATGCCTCTAAAAAATCAGCGGAAAGTGGGGAACGGGGAGTTTTAACACTAGCTTTCCTCTGCCTACCCTGTTGTATGTAGGATACAACAGATTTTTTTTTAAACATTATAAGCATTAAATTCGAACCCACAATAGCTATTTTTAATCAGTCATCGTTAAATTGTGTTAGTAGGTCTTTTTTGCAAGTTTAATATCATTTTTTAAAATCTGTAATTATATTTGTTTTATAAAGGAGACTGAAACGATTCCATACATTTTTGGGTCCAGAATGTAAAGAGACGAAAAGGTATGATTTAATAGATTTAGGTACATCATTTCCTCGGTGAAAATTATAAAAATTTTGGCAATCTGAGAGCTGAGTTATTTGGTAGATGATTTGGCTTAGATTTGATAAAAGTGAGGTTAAGTACGCAGCACAATTCCTTGAACATCAACTTCTATAAAATAGGCGATTACTGAGTTGTTAAAGCATTAATGCTTATTATTTATAAATAAAACACATTTTAATGAATATTTTATTCTTCTACTATTATTATTAAAATGTCCTCTAAGAAGTGTGCAGATGGTACTAAATTATTTTGGTCCCTAGCCCAACTAAGGTACCATATAATACTCATAACACGAGCACAGCAGCCTACCAATCGTCTCTCTACAATACAATTGCTGTATTTCATAGCAATAGCTTTCATTCCTATATAGAAATATGTTTTCCTGCTTATATGTCGGGATTGTGTCCGACCGCTAAGTAACCAGGTGGTGGGGGTTTTCATCGTCTAAAGGTCGTCGGACTAGGGTATTGCAGTATCCAGTGGCCATCCCACAATTCACACAGCGATTCATATCCATAGCGTGGCGGTCGTTAGATCCAAAATATTTCGGAGTCCAGTCGTACAAAATAGGTAGAATGAAAAACAAACGGGAACACAATCAAAGAATCAAAAAATACAAAAAAATATATTAGACAAGGTGTCATTGTCAATCAGCTGTCACATCTCTCATAATATAATAGATTTTAATCGGTTATGGATCTAAAACTTATTATTTTAATTTTTCTCCACTTCCAGATTCTCAATTAATTATTATTTGCTATTCTAAAAATGAAAAGAAAATAGGATTTTTTAAGACCACATCTTAATTCTTTACGTTTTGGCCCAAAAGTTTCATTCTCCTTTGTACAGTTACTGATTTTACAATTCAAAACTATGTATTTGAATGTGACATATATGTTAATAAACAATGGTATGGAAAATTACCATACATTTAGGATCATGATGAAGGATACATGGAGTAATCCATACATCGTTACATTACATTTACATTTTAGTTAATCTTATATACCATAGTTTATGCTATATTTTTAAACAAAGTTTTGTAAGTGATCGTATGTATGTCCATACATTTCTCGGGAATGAAACCATTTTTGTATAAATTTAACTATAGTGGGTATATTTAACTTAAGGCTCAGTAAAACAATGCTTTGATACGTATATCGAAATATTAAACCTCTTGTTTTTCATTTAAACGCTTCAACAGAATTTACTGTTATATTTAACTTTAAAGTATAATCCATTTATAATTTTACAAGGCTCTGCTTTGTATGAAAATATTTTAACTTTATCTGCTTAAATTTTAATTAAACTTTGCTGTACGTAATGATGTTAAGCTCAACCAAATAAGTTTTATAATTAATTCATTTATCCTAACAATATTATTAATAATTAGCTTTTACAGGTGTCCGAGGTGACTTCGACTTTATATATTGGACAGAGGAAACCTGGAAACCGAGTGCCAAGACACTCTGTTCCCATTAAGACACTTCTGATTTCCACATCCCGCCGAATTCCGGAGGCATTGCGTGTTGATTGGCCAAACTCCTCGGTGCGCTTTGCCTCGTTATCAGAGCGAGGAAATGAACATATTTAATTCCCTCGGGTGTTAATCGAATCCACAACCTTCACGCTTACACTGAATTACTATATTAATTGAGAAAAAAGGTTTGCACTGTCGCCACTCAAATAATGTCGATGAAGATAGTAGTGGGTTCAAAAATAGTAGAAGGGTAAAACTTCAATTAATAACATTTATTCTCTATCAAATACTTATTAGTTCTATCATTTTAGAGACTCTATAAACTGGTAGTGAAACTTAACATCGTTTTTTTTTTCTTAAAATACTATTAGGGTTTTTTTTAAAACAACAAAAACATTTTTGAACAAGAAATCTCATTCACAGCTGTCGCTCAAGTACTTTATGTAATAATTAAGAACAAGACACTGGGCACAAACTGTTATTACCTAATAACTTGCAACGATAGTGAATTAAAAAAAAAAGATCAGCTTCACGCTGTATCTCGCACTCAATAGCGTAGGCAGAGGGAACCTAGTGTTAAAACACTCCATTCCCTACTTTTTCGCAAGATACAGTAATTTACTTTCAATATAATAAAAACAACATCGTACAATTTATGTAGAGAGACGCCGTTTTTTTTTCCAATTTAGTATGCTATTACCGAAAAGTGAAGCCCGAAAATAAAAGCACGCGTACATTGAGTGGCTGATGTCAATAATTTATTATTTTCGTTTCCTTCGGCGCCGCCATTAGCGTGTTAAGTGCTTGTTCCTGAGTTTTGTCGTTGAAGACGTTCGCGTCGCGGGACAACAATGCTTTCAAAATTTAATGATTATTCTAAATTTGTATTGTGTCGGTTTTGTTTCGGACTATTTTTTGTGTTTATTTTTTTATGTTTTTAAATATTTTTGGTTTGTATTAAGTATAGTAGTATTAAGAAATTTAAAAATGAACGTACTACTCACTACTGCTATATAATATCATTGTTGTCTGTCTATACCGTATATCGGTATTGGGTAACTGAAATAATACAAAAACCGTTTACTTTGTCTCTTATACGTGGATAAAATTAAATATGTATAATATTATATATACCTTAAGGTGTGTGTGTGTGTGTGTGTGTGAGCCAAAAGAATATATTCCCAATTATATGATTAAAATAAATAATTCTGAAAAGTTAAAAAACAATATGAAATTGGAGTTCAACTACAACTAATCAATCATCATTAAAAAGTAATAATAGTAGCTTCAGCGTTTTCCCCACATTGCAGGATAGGCTAAGCTAGTCCTATAAGGCTAGGGCACTCCGTTACACACATACCACCCAATTTTTGAATTCGAATTTTTCATATAGGAGATTTTTTTTTATTATTTAAATATAATCGTTCCCCCAAATGCAAATCTAACCCAGAACTACTGTGGTCAGACGTTATCCAAATGCTATATAATAAGCAGTCTCTACTTACATAACAACCATCATTAAATTTATCATAAACATTTTTTCTTTCCACAAGAAAGTAAATTTGAAAATAATTCAAAATCAATACACGTCGATGCCGAGTGATCGTAAAGTAAACTAAATGAGAACGTAACGACGGGCTATTAAAGGCAACGGAGGTTGTATTTTAGTTGGAAGTACCGACTGTTACAATACAAGTGGATTTAGATACATTTGAGAACAGAAACGAGGCCGATTTCATTTTTCAAATATGTTATTTAACGTAGCGTTTGACCCTCCCTTGTTTCTGGCTACTGGGTAAAGGGTGATGCTGAAAAAATATATATGCTACAAAACCTACCAAATGAGAATCAGACTCGCCCACTGAGGGATCTTTATCAATTTCAGGATTGTAGGTTAACTGGAAGTATAACTTATATAAATTGATTAACTTAAAGTGAGTGTATGCAATTGCAATTTTATACAAAATACATCTAAAACGATTCATAAAGGTTCGTATTTTTTGATTGCGTGGTCTTAGAAACTTATTTTTTGTGCTTTAAGGGACCGTAGACCGGGATATTTCATATTAATTTCAGTTAGCGCCTGCATGAGTTCTTGAGATAAATGATCTTAACAGACGGATCCTATTAAATTTATATTTTTCCTATTTGGTATGGAACTCTAAAAAACATGTGCTTTAAAAAATAAATATTTCAACGTACACATACGTATACTGAATAAGACTTTTTATTATTTGTATACACTATTCGCAAATTGGTTTGCGAAACCTATTGCGCCCGCGCTTATTTCCTAGAAGCAAAGCGCGAAGTTGAATTCCGCCACTCAACACGGAATGACTCAAGAATTCGGGGGAACAAAAAGTGGGGAACAGAGTGTCTTAATACTAAGTTCCCAGGTTGGCTCTAAAAATCCTGCTATATGCCGAATACATTACTTATAGTTTCAGCGACCTACGCATCGTAGTGCTGTGCGTAGTCAAAGGCGAATCGATCTCGCATACTGAGGGTTCCGTACCAACTTCTGCATTGTGTGTCAACAGGAAGTGCAACTTATTTAATTTTATTTTTATTTTCTATAAATGTCTTTATTGATGAATAAGTATAATATAACAAACACAACTTAATCCAAGAAATATGTTGTTAACATCACTTAAAAGAAACAGTACTTTACCAGGCTAATAAGGCGCCTCCAAAGGTTTACAAAGTGTAGCTTACATAACTTATTAAACAACGTGATTAAGATTTATCTACTTGTGAGATAGGTATTCGATATTTGGGTTTAAAATATCGTTCTAAAATTGAAAATGATTGAGTACAACTTATAAAAGTGAACCAACTTAATGTTGCAGTGCTGTATTAGAACATGCACACCAAATCCTTTCGTGTGATACCTCACTTGAAGCTTCTAGAACTTTAGTATCAAATTTTGCCCACTTTTAAGATATATTTTTTAGAATTTAACCATAAATGTCTTGTTTTCTGATTTTTTTCCTGAATATAAATCGATGGTAACATCAATGAATTTAGGTTTTTCTAAACATTTTAATTAAATAACACCGGAAGGACCGCACCGTTGTTGCTCACATTTTTTCCTGAACAAGTACTACCTGTACTAGCTGACAAATGTTATAATTCTTGGTCGACCGGAAGTACCCTTTTAATGTGGATTTCCTTTAAAGTGTCAAAATATGCGTTTTTTGCGATATAAATGGCCGTGTCTTTTTTTTAAGTAAATGTAGAAACACAATTTTTCAGGGAATCAGACGGACATACAACAAAGTGATATTATAAGGGTCCCTTTTTTTCTTAAAATGTAGACGAATTGAGTGTCTTAGAACAACATTTTCTCTGTCTACTATGAATAAGCAAGATACAGCGAGAAGCTAATAAATACAAGCTATCTCAACACCATTTTAAATCTACGACGTCAATAGTGCTATTATCGCTTTTTGTCCCTCCATACAGATAGCGGCGGGTAATTGGAGATCCCTCGCTGGTTTAGGAGGGATGAAATTCTATTACTCGCGTCATTACGTTGTACGAATACGCCTAAAGCACCTTTAGGCTTAGTAGTGAAATGGAAATGTTGTGGATTAAATGCTTGAAAGTAACAGCTTCACGCTTTTTTAGATAGTAGTAGTTCGAAGTAGGTAGAGGGAATGTAGTTCTAAAACACTCCGTTCAAATTCGTTTCCTACAATTATCCAAATTTTCATCCATATAAAAAATATATAATCGTTTTTCTGATGGGAGAATGATTATCTTTATTGATGGGGTTAAATCTAAACCAACCAACGCTTACTGCCAAACTGTGCCACGACTGCACAAGCGTTGTGACTACTAAGCCAGGCGCGAGTTCAATTACCGGTACGTTTAAATGATATACAATTTACAAATTTCTTAAAGTAAATTATACAACATAATTCATGAAAATGTTTATTATTATTTTTTTTTTTTTCTTTTTTTCTTTTTTTCTTTTTTTTTCTTTTTTTTTTTTATGGAAATGACACGGCAAACGAGCGTGCGGGTCACCTGATGGTAAG
>DWAN01006429.1:0-10475 GCA_018230445.1 Heliconius hewitsoni | reverse complement strand
CAGAGCGAAGAAATGAAAATATAAATGTAAGTAAATATTTCATTTCCTCGAGTGGTGATCGAACCTACAACCAGTCGAGTTTAGAGTCACACTTTATGCCCCTGCGCCACGACTGGCCTCTATTATTAATATTATCTTAATCTTTTATGCTAAATATTTGCTTGGTCGATTTATATTAATAATGATAAGAATTTCTTATCAACTTCACGTATGTTGTATAACCGTTGCCATGATGAAATCACCACAGGGGTCAATTTTATATTGATTAGAATATTTTATTATTCTTTTGAGGTCATAGTGGCGCAGTGGATAGCGTCTGATAGTAAACTTGATTATTGTGTGTTCGATATCCATTCGGCGGAATGATTATATTCTAATTACTGTTATTTCCCTGTAGTACCGCGCAACTTCTTGAAAATTGTGCGATAATTGAGAAACGCAGCTTAACACATATTCCTTCGGTGGAAAAGTGTGATTTTATTACAACTCGGTTTGATTTGTAAATTGGCGTGAAGGCAGCGTGAGTGAAACATTGTCTCACGCGTCACTGTTTTCTTAAGTGTACCTATCATAGATACATTTAATTGACATAATATCTTATTAGCAACACAACCGCGGTTTCGCCCGATTTTGTTAAAAATCCTAAAAAGAGGAAACCTAATTTTAAGCTAGTCCGTTCCCCACTTTCTTCCGAATTTTTCGAAGCATTGCGTGTTGAGTGGCGGAGCTCAACTCCAGGTGTTTGACTTGGTCCCAAAGCGAAGAAATGAAAATATGAATAAATAATATCTACTTAATTTCCTCGAGGAGATGGATCCACAAGATTTTTTTAATTATTATTATATTATAGACAAAATATAAAATTAAATACGATTAGTACCTTTTGTGTGAAAATAGAACAGACCATCCATCCTCACAAACTTTCCCATTTACAATATTAGTAGAATGTATCGTAGTTTTAAGAAACATATTAAAAATGTATATTTTTTAAATTTACAATCTAATCTTAATTTTCAGGTTTGCAGAACTAACAACAAAAGTATTTATATCATCGTCCATTCCTGTCCATCTGTTTTCTACAGTTTGTCCGACCCCTTTAGTGTCCTTCGCTACCATTTTATATGGGGCGGCGTCTGGTGTTATGGTCACAGCCTCCCATAACCCGAAAGAAGATAACGGGTATAAAGTGTACTGGGGGAATGGGTCGCAGGTTATAACGCCCCATGATGATAACATATTGGACGAAGTTTGGAGTTGTTTACAGTGAGTGATAAAATAATGCTATTATAACGCGGTTACGGAATAAGAAATTTTAATAAACAGGTAGCTATTTTGTCTTATTCCTTGGTAATTTTTTTGGTTTTACAACAGTCGTTTGTTTGTGTGATTGCCCTCGCGTCGTGTTATACGCGTTGGGTGTGGGTTTCTGACTAGGGTCAATTAATTATTTAATATTTTCATTTCTTTGCTCTGGTTACATTAGAAAGCGCGGCGATGTGTTCCGCCTCTCAACACACAATGTTTCGAAGAGTCCTAACACTAGATTATTTAAATTCGTAAAATCTTTTGAATGGAGTGTCTGATTTAAATAATTAAAGATTAAACTGGAGGTATTAAAACAGTCTCAAATACGTAATTATTTATTTGGATAAGGATTTATATAAAAATGTAATATTTCAGTATACCAGACGAGCATTGGAACATAGAAGCGATTCGAACACACGATCTAGTTAAAGATTGTACTGAAGAAGTCACCACTAAGTATATGGAGTACATCAAGTCATTATTACACGAGGAAGTATTGGAAAACAATAGAAAAGCTCAAATAAATATGGTTTACAGTGCAATGCACGGTGTCGGTTATGAATGTATTGTCAATGCCTTCCAAGCTGCTAATTTAAAGGTAAAATTATATTATTAAAATATGTATTCAATTGTCCGAACACTTGATTGAAAGACAAATTTTGAAAAAGTTCGGAACATTACTATATATCTCCTCATTTTATGAAAATGTGGCAAACGTGACGCAACAGCACAAATGTGTGACTGTAAACACGTTCAGCGGCACGATGTTTGTGGATTCGATTCCCTCTCGAGGGAATGACATATTTAGAATTTTCAACTGAACATATATTGGGGTGGGTGAAATGGATAGGTACTGAGGCTCCCTACCAATTGACTACCGTTGATCCATCGATCAAGTTACAGTTGTATATATAGATTTAATATATCTAATTTATATAGTAAAATTATTTATTTAATTAATTAAAACAGGGTAGGCAAAAAAAACCTATTGTTAAGACACTTCGTTCCCCACTTTTTGTCGAATTCTGAAGGCATTGCCTGTTGAGTGGCAGAACTCAACGCCGCAAACGTTTAGCCTCGACACCAGAGCGAAAAAAATGGAAATATTAATTTAAGCTAATATTTCATCTCCTTCGAGTGGGGTCGAACCCACAACCAGTCTGTATAAAAGTCGCACTTCGCCTCAATTATTATTTTTAATTATTTAATATTGTTTACTAAAACTAATATTAATTAATTAAAATAGAAGTATTTATGTTGTCCAATGCACTATGGGATGGGACACTATGACACTATGGGCACAATGGGGTAAAACTTAGTAAAAATTATTAAGTCTATATATATATTCTTAAAATTTAATTGTTATTGTAAACTTAAACAAGACGCGTCTAAGTAAATTCTTAGAGCGTCTTTCAAAAAATATATTTTCACCAGAGGGAAAAATGAAAATAATAGCTCGTACATTCAAAACCAAATTTATTTATGCTTTCGAGCTGAACGTAAAGATAGCGCGATTCAGTTTCAATCAACGCCATCTATTTTTCGTTTTGGTAAACTTTGTGACAAAATAACCAAATTGTAAGTTATCCTATCCTACTAATGTTTAATAAATATAAATAAATTAACATTTTAATTTTATTTAATAAAACAAAAACTTCATTTTAGCCACCAATAAGCGTGCAAGAACAACAAGACCCAAATCCCGATTTCCCAACAGTGAAGTTCCCGAATCCCGAAGAAAAACAATGTTTGGATCTCAGTAAACGGTTGGCGGAACAAAATGGCGTCAAATTAGTTCTAGTCAACGATCCTGATGCAGACAGACTGGCTGTGGCGGAATATGATGATGAGTAAGAATATTTTTTTTTGTATTTTTTATTCTCTTCAAATTGAAGCTCTTTACAAATCCTTTAGTTTTATATTGCTAGTATAGCAACACTGTATTCTAATGCAATAACAATATATATAACTATTATTATATATATATCTAAAAATAATACGATAAACATTATTATTTTTAAGTAACAATAATATGTTATTGTACTTATGTTTTTACATTTATTTGTATATTTTTATTTTTTCTTTTTCCCTCGAAATCATTGAAAATATTCACGAGTTTGCAATACGTTGCAATTCTGGTAATTCCTTATTCTGGTACAAATATATTATATTATTATTTATTTTATTTTATATATATTTTTATTTTTTAAAGCTCGAAATCATGGAAAGTGTTCACGGGCAACGAAATGGGTTCCCTTCTCGGTTGGTGGATATTAAATCAGTACTATGCCCACAATGAGGCTAACGAAGAAGATGTATATGTATTATGTAGTTTCGTCAGCTCCAAGATGCTTCAGGCCATTGCTAAAGACAAGGCGCAGTTTGTGGAAACACTTACTGGATTTAAGTGGATGGGTAATTATATTTTTTTTTTCACGCTGTATCCTAATCCTACTAATATAATAAATGTGAAAGTTCGTAAGGGTGGATGTTTGTTCCACTTTTACGCAGAAACTAATGAATGGTATTGGATGAATCTTGAAAGTAACAATACGCGTTAATAATACGTAGGGAATGATTTATGTAATTTGGCCGTAATATATATAACATAAGCTTAAGCGAGCGAAGCCGCGTGTAAGTCTCGCATATGGCAGAGTAGATAGAGGGAACCTAAAATTGAAAAGTAAGTGACGCTCCAAGGGGTTTTTTCTTCACATAATATCTTTAAAAAAGAATCTAGTGGAGTGGAAAAACACTCTATTCTTACTTTATATCTATAAAAACGTTATGTTATGTTGTTTTAATTAATTGTAATAAGAAAAACGATAATTGTTGAATTGCATAAATATTTACTATTATACTTTTTTTACTTTTTAATTTTATTTTTTTTACTTTTTAATTTTTTTTTTTTTACTTTTAAATATTTTTTTTTTACTTTTTATAGGTAACACCACACTTTTATTGTTACAACAAGGTAAAATACCTTTATTTGCGTACGAAGAAGCTATAGGCTATATGTGTCATCATAGAGTACCGGACAAAGACGGTGTTTCGGCAGCCGTACAAGTAAGTCTTAATTTTTAAAGAAAAACCCCAAAAAATTGTTTCTTTAAAATTATTAATACTCTTATAAATCAATTTATTGTGTTATTAACAAATAAATATTATAATAATAAAGATATAATATTTAGTTAGAAAACTTTAAACATTTTAGAAGACTTTAAAGGTTTTTGGTTAGAAAACTTAAATAAAATCTTTTAAAACTGGTGTTGAACTGTAAGCGTGACGGGTGTGGGTTCGATTCTTATTTGACCTCGCTTGGTAACAAGCCACAACATGGTGTTCCGCCACTCAACAAGCAATGTCTCGGAAATTGGGCAAGAGCAAAAAAAGGTTTTATAAATTATTTTAATATGTTTAATTTTGCTTTGTAGAAAACTTTAAAACTAAGAATATATAATTTCCCTTTTTTTAAATATAATCCGTTACTTTCCAGGTCGCATCACTAGCGTCGAATTTATATGCGAACGGCTCATCCCTATTAAAACAGTTACATAATCTGTACAAAGAATATGGCTATCATGTTTCATATAATTCATATTTCACTTTCGACGATCCGTCTGTTATATCTAGGATCTTTAGTAGAATTAGAAATTATCATGAACCTAATACGGTAAGCATTTTTATTTTTTTAATTTTAGATATTTTTTTTAATGTGAATTATCTTGAGGCAAAACGCGGCGTTAAGTTTCGCCAGCATCATACCTCAATATATTATTGTACTTTTTTAAAATTAAGTTACCAATAATTTATATTACACATAGCCTAAAACTTTTTTTGTCATTTTTTCCATAGTATCCAAAGGTCGTGGGTTCATTAAAAGTGACATTTATAAATGACTTCACCGCCGGCGTTAGAGAACCAGAAGAGTCCACTAAAAGTGGGCATTTGAGTAAGTATGCAATTTTACAAGCTATTTTATGAATATAAATACTATAATCGTTCAGCACATGTCCCCGCAGAGGTGCTGGGCACGGGGCTCGACGCGGACTACAGGAGCGGGGAGATGGTGTCGCTGCGGTGCGGCGGCGCGGCGGGCGCGCTGCGCGTCGCCGTGCGCACCAGCGGCACCGAGCCCAAGCTCAAGTACTACACCGAGCTGCTGACGGACGCCGCGACCGCCGAGTAACTATCACGTACTACTACTAGCGTAGGCAGAGGAGATCTCGTGTTGAGTGTTGAGTGGCGACTCAACGCAGCGCTTTGTCTTGATGTCAGAATGAGAAATTTAAAATAATTCATTCTTCCGAGTGGGACTAGGGCCCACAACCGACGCCTTTACTGTCAGACGCGTTGACACTGCGCCACGTGGGTCAATCCCTTACTAAAAAATCAATCTAACTTAAATAATAAAACTCTAATTAAAATATATGTTTTCAAGGGTTGAGTTGGAAAAATTATATAAAAAATATATTTTCTTATTCCAGAAAACAAGAAGCAAAAAAGGCGGAATTGGAAAAAGTTGTTAAAGAATTCATCGAGGAACTGCTTCAACCGAAGCAAAATGGACTTATTGGTTAAATCTAACTTAATATTGTTATTTAACTTTAGTTGTATGAAAAATTCTGCTATTAGCTGATTAGTAAAAATGTAGATCGGCTGTAGCGGCTGAAAATGAAAATATTGTATTTTCTTCTCATAATTATAATTAACACATAACTATTTATTTAGACTGACCTACCTGACTTACCTTTCTATATAACGACTCACCTTTCTGAAAATGGCATTAAAAGCAGTAGCTACTCTACTGCTTTTAATGCCGTTTTAAAGAGTTAAGTTTATAATATTATAATAATTATACCCACTATTTCATTGCAATTTAATAAAAAAAATTGAATAAAACATTAATAAAAAATTTTAAAAAAAACTTTCTTCTTAAAATTATTTTTCTTACGTCGTGAATATATTTTCTTAAGTCACGCATAAGAGCAATCACGATTGAGTCACCTTCAATACTAAAGAAAATCAGTTCATGTGTTTGGGAGCTACCATGCCATAGACAGACATACCCAGACCTACACCATAAAACTTATAACACAACACTCTTTTACTGGCGTCGGAGGTTCAAAACTCTTCAAACATTCACATTTATTACATAATTAAATAGTTACCATTTATTTTTTTAATTATATAGTATAAATAAAATGAGTACTATAAATATAGTGCCAAAGGATTTATTTGTGATAAATTAAAATGGTTATTTTTATTTCTTTAAAATTAAAACGGATTTACTTAAAACGCAATTATAAATTGCGACATTAATTAAATATAGCAAAGGGGAGTTGATCTAAGGGGAGTATTTAAAAATAATAAAATTATATTTAATGAAAAATTAATATTTTATTTGAAAACCTTTAAATTTAGACATAAGATTAGATGGAAATTATTGTTCATTTTCTTCAGTTTCTTCCAATTTTTGTTTCTCTCGTTCCTTTATATTTTGTTCGATCAAATTGTCTAGTTCTGGACTAAGCAAGACAGAAAGTCCAGCTGCTATGGGTACCTATAAAATCATATTTTTTAGCTTCACGCTGTATCCCGCATATAGCAGGATAGGCAGGGAGAACCTAGTGTTAATACACTACTTTTTCTGCGCTTTTGTCTTTGCGTGTTGAGTGGCGAAAATCTCCGCCGCGCTTTGTGTTTTTATAGTTTTCTTTAAATTGAATTCTATCTGCGAGAGCGGAAATACGAACATTATTCATTTCAGCGGAATCGAACCCATAGAGGCCGCCTTTACAGTCAGAAGTTTCACTGCGCCACGATGGTCTCAGACATATTATTTATTTAAATAATTACAATATATTTAGTGCAGAAGATATGATCACCATTACAAGTAATTGATTATGTTTATATCATTCCTCCATCAACCAAACTGCCTAAGGCAAAGTAGCAAATTTATATAACTTTTTTATTAATGAACCGAATGAAATAAAACAACAGCCTGCCAAAAGTTATAAAAAAATTGTTTTGCTAATGCTCCTTATTAATTTGATTGGAGACACCCAATAATAGATTTGTACATAATAGAGTAGTATAAGAATACCTCAGAGAATATCGGTTTCGCAGCATCCCACTTGTCCATATGATTTTCAAGTATCTTGAGGCACGGCCGAGCTTTTGGTATAATTCTTGATATTATACTAAAGTAAATTTTTTATATTTTTTAAATAACACAGGATACATATTTTTCTTTTAGAGGTCATCATGGCGCAGTGGCACAAGCGTGCGTATTTAAACGCGACTGTTGTGGATTTAATTCCTACTCAGTGTAATTCAAATTTAATATCCTTTCATTTCCTCGCTCTGATTTTCGCCACTCAACACGCAACGCCTTCAGAAAATGGCGGAAAATGGAGGAACAAGGAACTTAATATTAGCTTTCCAGTTACTCTCCGCCTACCTGTGTGCTATGTGCGTGATACAACCAAATAATATATGTCATTGTTGTCAAATATCAGATTGTATGCATAACGGTGGAAAGCTCGGCTATCGTTTTAAGGTTTTTTCGATCTTGAGGTTAATGCTGTTAGCCCTATTGGCTTTTACAGCGACACCGGGTGGGTAGGGAAGAGGGTACTCTGTCCCAGAAGAAATGCAAGCACTACGTGGCTGCTTGAGAGGAGTCGACGGCTGTAAGGGCACCCCCTGCGGGGCTCGAACCTCGGCTCACAGCCGCCGAGCGGGCTGGGCGGCTATCGTTCTTGAACAAACAAAGATAAAGCGTAGCGTTGAGTTCCGCCGTTCAAATATCATTTAGGAGTGATGTACATTATATCTCTATATAAATTTACACTCGCACAGATTAGCAAATATAATATATATATTTATTTATATATATATAAACTTTTCCAACTTACTCAAACAGCGGCAAACATATAGTATTGAGGAACTGTATTTGCAAATCAGGTATGAAACACTTTTCGCGGTCCATTACGGAGACGGGGAGATCACCTCGGGACTTCTCCATCTCGCCTTGCTTGAAGAACTCCGTGAGGACCGCCGACTGTATACAATTTATGTATTTTTTTTAACATTACAAAGAGAATCCGGGACAGTGTTACGACAATTCATTCCCTACTTTCCGCTACATTCTGGTGGCATTGCGTGTTGAGTGGCGGAACTCAACGCTGCGCTTTGCTTCGTTACTACAGCGAACAATTGAAAATATTGAATATTTAATTCCTACAAGTGGGAATGAAACCCATAACCGTCGCGCTTACAGCTGCATGCTCGTGCCCCTTTGCCACGACGGCCTTTTTTGGCCGCCATTTTGTGTAGTTTATTTGTAATTTCATTTATTATTGACCATGTAAAAGGATTGTGTGTCCAACTTTAGCATAAAAAAATTTAGCAGAAGCCGTCGTGGCACAGTAAAACAGCGTTTGACTATAAACGTGATAGTTACGTATTCTATTTGTGTGATGTTCCCCTGGGGAGACGCAGGAGTCGGAAGTGCGTGGAAGCCCGTGGTAGCTTTTATTTACTCTACGATTCAAAAGTAAATAAAAAATATCTTGAATTTCAAATAGTTTTTTTTTTTATTTTTACTGCGCTATTCAAAATATATTACACAACACAGCACAATTATCAGCTGCAATGATGCTGTGAAATAATACCATAACTCGTCATACGTGCCTATTTAATCGTTCATATCTTTGAATATGATTTTTTTAAATGGAGAAAGAACAAAAGAAACATCACTAACAGCAGTTTTCTTGACACTGCCCCAGTCTTTCAACTGGTCGCTGAGGTCTGCCGCGTTCATCATCAGACATTGGAGGGCGTTGGTGTGAATACGATTGCCCTTTTGATAATCGTACGATATCGCTTTATATTCGTTTAGATTTCTGTTATAGTCATTTTTTATTAATTATAATATGTTCATATTGTGACGACGATATTGTAAAGATATTATTAAACAGCACGATGGTTGTGGGTTTGTTTACCACTTGCGTCAATTATTATATTTAAATCAGTTTCATAGTTTCGTTCACTTGATCGCTCTGTTAAAACAAGGTGTAGTCATGGGCGTAGGAAGAAGGGTGGACCGTAACCACCTCAGAATAGTCTGGTGACCACCCAAAAAATTTTGGCTTATAAAAATATCTGGCCCAAAAAAAAAACAGTTACAAGAACATATCAGTGAAATTCAAAAGTCAAGGACTAAAAACAAATAACAATTGAAGAAGCAAAACTAACTTAAGATAATTGGCCAGATCCGTCGCCAGTATGTAGTCGCGCAGCAATATGATAGCTCTGTCGTAGTCCCTCCGCGGCAAGCACTCCAGTATGTCGCAGCCCTCCGCGCTCAACACGCACATGGCTTGCGCCAGGTGGTGGCGCTCCATGACGCTGCCCTCGCTTGAATATAGCGCGGCGAGCGTCGTTTCTGTTTCAGATTCACACGTTAAGTATTAACACGTGTGCTTTATGCTCTGGCGAGATAGATTGCGGTGTTGAGTTATGTCACTTAATACATAATGCCTCGGAATTAGGTAGATAGTAAACGTAATGTCTTAACACTAGATTTTCTCTGCTCTATGGGAGAAATACACAAAAATAATAAAAATTGAGATTTTTCCATTCTATTCTCGACTATTTAATATTTAGTGATAGGACTCAACGCAAAACTTGGTCAACGGTGATCTACAACTATCTCTTTAACTTCTTTTCCAATTAGAAATGAAACCCCCAACGACTACTACAGCCGTTACTGTCAGACGCTATACCTCTTTACTAGCCTTTAAAAGGCTTATTAGATACATATATTATGTAGGAATAAATCTACAATCATTTAAATGTGTATATTTTGAGTTTATACATATATGTATTAACTTTGACTTTATGAGACTCAATATAAAATGGAGAACTTACGTCCTTGAATCTGAAAACTGTTTGTAGTTCCACGGTGGTCCATATCATGAACTAAACCAGCTATTACATACATAAGAGCTTGTAGATCGCTGAAAAGACGAAACAAGATATTAAAAAAATAATGATTAGAAAAACATATAAAAAAAATATGGTATGGTATTTGTGGTAGAGTCACGTCGCCAGCAATGGCGGCACGCATGGGCAGACTCGACCGGGTCATTACCACCCCCGGC
>DWAN01006428.1:0-10477 GCA_018230445.1 Heliconius hewitsoni | reverse complement strand
AAAGTGGGGAACGGAGTGTCTTAACACTAGGTTCCCTCTACCTACCCTACTGTGTAATTTTTATAAGGAACTAAGTACTTTCTTCTGTGCATTTTTAAATATTATACATACGAATAGTATATATAGATAGCACCAAGGCGGTCATTTAAAGCTTAGTATAGAAACATAAAGTAAGGCCGTATGTGGTACTTTTTTCAAAATATTTTTAAGGCTGAAGTACTTAGTCTATAAATTGGCAAATGTAAATTTATTGAGGTATATAAATATTGTTTATATTAAGTATGATGGTGCACCATAATTTATCTTATTCAATTAATCAAAATTTTATAGATTTAACAATTTTTTATTACAATTGTGAATATTGATTTAAGTGTGTAAAGAAAATTGTTTTCAATTTATTTGTGGTGTTAAATTCTAGTCGTTTTCCGTAATTCATTTAACTGGGTTATTGATTTATAAAAAATATTTAAAGTAGTTACACATGTATAATAATGATGGGGAACGGAGTGTCTTAATATTAGGCCCCCTCTGCCTATCCTGCTGTGGGTGGGAAACGGCGAGAAGCTGAGAAAAAATACACATTATCTGTACTGATAGATATGGCAATATGCTGGAAACTCATTAAAATTTACAAGTGAAATCCGCAAGTATTAATATATGAATTAATAACTGAATAAATAATTCTAGATAATCATTTAGGGAGTTCCTTAGGATTAACCTAATCATATTCTATATAATATATATTTTTACAGTACAACGACTCCTGCACAAGATGACGAACCAGATTGGTCAAGGAATTCAACCATCAAAGAATATTTAGGTCAGAACATTACAAATGATACATATGGTATGTATGTGTTTAGATGTCAATACACAGACAATTTATATTTGTATGTTTTTAAAACTTTTATGTAATTTTTTAATTTCTTTTTAATTTGGTCCAGGTTTACTTTAAAATATAAAAATTCTTTATAACAAAAACAAAATAATAAAAAACAATTTTACACAAAACAAGAAACTTAATTAAAATAACAAAAGTCACAAAGACACACGGCATCACAACAGTAATGTCTTATGAACAGGTTGACTGATAGTAAAAATGGCGGATATGATTTGATCGATGACAAAACATTATATTTTAATGTAAAACTCCCGCATGACATATTTATTATTATTTATAAAATATATCAGGCCAGTCGTTTGACGTGTCACAGAGGCATGAGTGTGTGACTGTAAACACGACTGTGCGCTCCCCACTGAAGGAAATGAAATATTTGATATTTTCATTTCATTTTCATAGAGGCCAGTCGTGGCGTAGGTTGCACAAAGTGTGACGGTAAAATCGACTAGTTATGGGTTCGATTCCTACTCGAGGGCGATCAGAGCGAAGAAATAAAATATAAATGTAAACATTTATTTACATCTATATTTTTATTTCTTCGCTCTGGTGTCGAGGCGAAGCGCGGCGTTGAGTTCCGTCACTCAACACGCAAGGCCTCCAGAAATCAGCGGAAGGTGGAGAACGGAGTGTCTTAACACAAGGTTACCTCTGCCCACCCTGCTGTGTGCGGGATACTTTGATTATTTGCTTTGAATCATTTCTTCGCTCTGGTGTCAAGACTAAGAGCGGCGTTGAGTTCCACCACTCAACGTAAACCTTCAGATTCTGCGGAAAATGGAGGACGGATTGTCCTAAAATTAGGTTCCCTCTGCCTACCCTGCTGTGTGCCTGTGTATGTGGGACACAGCGAGAAGCTGATATTTTTTTTATTTTAAAATATTAATTGTTTCAGATACATTATACGACGTGCCAACGAGCATGATCGTATTATTGTCTTTTCTTTATGGATCGATCTCGGTTTTAGCAGTTGTTGGCAATTTCCTAGTAATGTGGGTGGTGGCAACATCACGCAGGATGCAAAGCGTAACTAATTGCTACATAGCCAATTTGGCCTTAGCTGATATCGTAATAGGTTTATTTGCTGTACCATTCCAAGTAAGTGAAATTATTTTAGAGGGATTAAAAACGTTACAGAGTTTTATTAAAATATAATTAATACGAGAATACCTATATATACTTATTCGATTTATATAACCTAAATGTAAAATTAACATTATTCCACTTAAGTTTTTATTTCAAACTTCACAGATATTATAATCACAAAATTTATTTCTAGTTCCAAGCCGCGTTACTGCAGCGATGGCTGCTTCCACATTTCATGTGTGCTTTCTGTCCGTTTGTGCAAGCACTAAGTGTGAACGTTAGTGTATTTACTTTGACTGCTATTGCTGTGGATCGACATCGTGCCATTATTACGCCGCTAAGGTAAAAAAATATTTAATTGATAGTAAATCATACTCGCAATTAAATTAAATTATTTCAATATAAATTAGGTCTTAATTGTTATGTCTAAAAATAGCGAAGTCAAAACTTAAAAAAATATTTATTTCTATATTTGTGTTCATGTGTCCAAAAAAACTCTGCTTGATGTTAATCAAGGTAGCAAACCTTATAAAAACGTAAAAGAGAATGGTCTCTTTTTCGTTGCTTTTTCAATGACGTGATTCGTGCGTCAATGGAGACGCATATATCATGTCAATGAATAACATTTAAAATAGATAATTCTAGTTAGATACATTAAAGCCTCCTTAAGACAAGAAAAATTTTTTTTTACATAAACAAGATATTAATAGATTAACAACAATTTTAATAAATGCTATGATAAAGTACCTCGTGGGCGACCACTAACATCACCGAGCTCGCAGGTTTACCAAGTAATAAATCGGTATGCGCCAAACAAAATTAATTAACGTTAATCCAGATTATTTGTGGAAACCTGCACGCATTTCAGTAATGCGTACATAATAATAAAAAATAATTATGTTAATGACATTTATTATTTGTCTTTATTGATTTATTGCTACAATGTCTTCGATGAAAAATATGGAATTAAATATTTCGTTTGTAAGCAAAAATATTCTTTAAAAACAGCATATCACAATAAAATGTATTTTTCAAAGCTTTAACTTAACTCAGCTTCACGCTTTATCCCTAGCGGGGTAGTCAGGTCTCTACATACCTCTTTCGCTTCGTTCACTGTCACCAACCTCGTCATAAATGCCTCCCGGGGGGTCCTCATGCTTTTAACGTGACCTTCCTTCAGTATCTTTGATACTGTGTTTTCGAAATTCAACCGAGGTCTCCCCCTATCTCTCTTACTACGCACTTTTCAAAGCTTTAATATCTTCTAAATATTTTTAATTTAAAACGCGGAAGTGTATTCATTTGTTATTGTAAATTACAACATAAGTTATGTAAAAAATCCTCTTTATGGACACCATTTCAATTTTTTAAAAGTTGTAAATAAAATACAATATATTTTGATTGGATGATATTTTAATACACGTAATGCGTCCAGAATTCGACGGAAAGTGGGTAACGGACTGTCTTGACACTAAGTTCCCTCTGCGTAACCTGCTGTGCGCGGGATACAGCGTGACGCTAAAAAAAAGATATTTTAAAATATCATGAAAGTGAATTTTCAAAAAAAAAATCATTTTATTTAGTTTTGCCTTCTCTATTCACAGTTTGTCCAGTTCTTGTGCTTCTTTTTCTCTACTACCATGAATTGTATGAAATTCGTTAAGAATGTAGTCTTATTATTGTCACAATTGTATTAATGTAAATTTCCTGTTCTAGTGCACACACATCGAAACGTATCGCTAAAGTCATCATAGTTTTTATATGGGTCTTGGCATTATCTCTGGCTGCTCCTATGGCGATGTCGTGGGAAGTTAATATGGTTGAAGAACAAGATCCAGGTAGAACACGATCAATTCGAAAATATCTTATCTTACCTGAAACTGTCAGTGTTTTAATTCACTGAAAAGAAATAACAGTGGAATATGTGATAACAAAATTTGACCAATAGCTTTTGTATTAATAAAAGAATTATTTTCGAAATAGATCTATTAAAATAAATAACTGTATTAATTAACATTTATTTTGTATCAAATACACTAACTAACATCTACATAAGAACTAACCATGTAAGTAATGTCTAAATTTTAATGAAGGCATATTTTTACAGTGTCAAGAATTTTTTACGAGAAACCCTTTTGCGCGCCAACTGAATTTGGATCTCATTCGCTAGCAATATATAGACTGATATTATACATATTTCAGGTATTATTATTGTTTTTATCTAATATAAAAAAAATATGATTTATATTTTACATTTCGACATGTAGCTAGAGCACGGAGGATGACGTTACTTATTATGAGATTTATTGAACCTTACCAAAAACTTAACGTCATTTGTTTTTATTTGTGAATGTGACATAGTACAGCGTTTAGTATTACATGTGGTTTCACGCTGTATTCCGCATATACAGAAAAATGCCGCGGAAGACAGAGGGAACCTAGTGTTAAGATGCTCTGTTCCCCACCTTCCGACGATTTTTTAGGCATTGCGTATTGAGTTTCAGAACTTAAACTTGGTACCAGGGCGAAGAAATGAAAATATTGATAAAAATAAATAATTCCCTAGTGTGGAGATCGAACTTACTACGCCGCGCTTACAGTCACACGCCTGTGTCACTGCGCCATGACGGCCTACATAAACAGAAGTAAACTTATATTTTACCCAAATATTTTAAATGTGAGATTGGTCTATATATTTTTTAAAGGATAACCAGCAGCGACTAACTAAAGCTCCTTTAGTAAATGTTATATAATGTTATAGTATTTCTCACTGACGTAGATGAGATGTGTAAACAGAATATTTTTTAATAACTACTTATATATAGTAATAACAAAAAATACTTACAAGAAACGAGATAAGTCTATTAACAATTTTATTTCTATAAACAATGAACATTTTTTATGACAAGATATAACAAAATTTTGCTAAGCTTTACATATAAAACTTTGCTATTACAGTAAACTTGAAATAAATTTCTATTGAAAAACAAGAATAATATTCAAGAAAGATTCATATCCACTTGCTGAAACTTACGCTATGCTTGGTGCAATAAGAATGTCTTGTAAGAAACTTTAACTAAAAGTTAGACTCGAGTATATGCGAAACCACGAGTGTGATTTAGTTAACTAGCACTTCTAGTGAAGATAACAAATTTTAAGATTGAAATTGATTAATATTTTTTAGCTTAAAAATGATAATCCGTTTTTAATTAATTGTTTATTCCTACGGCGCGGTAGCAGCTACATACATGCCCGTCCTCATATTTAGGATTTCTTAAACTTTTAATATGTTAATCGTTTTATTTTTTTTAGTATGTTATACCATTGTGCGTAATAACATTTGCATATGCACATATGGCCATGAAGCTGTGGGGGGCCCGAGCGCCGGGTAATGCGCAAGAAACACGCGATGCTAATCAAATGAAAAATAAAAAAAAGGTGAGTAGTATTTAATCTGCAAAATTGTAAATCATTGCTTTGTTATAAAATTTTGAAGTCTTAAATATTTTTAGAAATAACGAATCTTTTGACCGATCTAAGTAAAGACAACCTATTTTTTTTCATTTTTAAAGTAACATTTTCCACTACAATCCACCACAATTTTTAGAAAATACGTTCATGTTTTTAAATATTTTCTAAAAAGTTAAATCAATCTTAAAAATTAAATTAAATCAAATCAACTTCACGCTGTATCCCGCACACATCAGAGTAGGCAGAGGGAACCTAAGACACGTTCCACACTTTCCGCCGATTGTGGAAACATTGCGTGTTGAGTGGCGACACTCACAGCAGGCACTCACAGTGGCACAGCACTTTGCCTCGTGACCAAAGCAAAGAAATGAAATTATAAATTTAAATAAATATTACATTTCCTCGAGTGGGGATCGAAACCACAACCAGTTGCGTTTACAATCACACTTTGTGCCCCTGCACCTCGACTAGCCTAAATTCAATCTACTTCTAATAAGCTTTTATACTAATAATGGACAATCATAGTGATAATAGTAGATTCCTTTTCATATTGCCTTGATTAAGAAAAAAATCGAATAAGAGCTGCAATTCCTATAGAATAGATACACGACATTTTTCTTTTAATTCATTTATCAGGACTTTCTACACAAATCACAAATTGAAATACCAATTATTTCATTCTAGGTCATATATATATAAGATGTCACGTAAAGAATTGATTATTAATCTTAACACACTTTTTACACTATAGTAGTCCTATTGGTCGCTCAAAATAAAATACAAACCAATATTTTCAGGTTTCCTACAAAGTGTTTCAAATATCAATTATTATGTAAAACTTTGATACTTTTTTTTTGTTCAGTCCCCTCGCAGTATGCGGTGCCTATCTTCGAATTCCCAAATTAATTTAAATCTAGAACACTCACGCCTACTCTACAAGTGCCCTCCAGGGTTAATAGTCGTCAGCATGAAATACTCAAGAGAGTAAAATGAAATAGTTTGCTGAAATATGCAAGTTTTAATTAAATTCGCAATGGAGACACAAATATTTTAAATATATAAAATATTACTTTGAATTTAAATCGTATAGTAATCGATATTGCATTTTACAAAGATTTTTAGCTAACAGACTTGTCCACAGACTGAAGTTAACTGAACGTGAAAATATATAGTAGCGTTAAAACATTAATGTAAAATAAGAGTCAATTTATGTATGCTAAGTATACGCCGTCCTTCGACTTCACCGACAAAATAAGTGGAGATCTATAGGTGCCGAGTTCTGTGTTTACTGCTGAGTGTAGATTCTTAAAAATGATTTTAATCAATAGTGATAAGCTTAGTAGATATCTATTTTGTATCTATTCCCCCATTATTTCTTTTATTCATTTTATCCCTATTATAATTGATTGTACTCAAATACTTCTATACCCATCACACAATAAAATGTTTTTACGGATGATTCCATTGTGAGCTTTCAATCTCAATTGAAAGCTAAGTTTTCAATTAGAAATGAAGTTCACAAGACGTTGTTCAAGTGGTAAAAGTAAAAGAAAACCTGAAAATGTCAACTTTTCTTCTTCTAAAAGTAATTTATTCTAAGTTTTTATGTCACAGCATCTAATATTTGAATTAAAACACAGGTTATAAAAATGCTAGTGCTAGTGGTAGCGCTTTTCGCACTCTGCTGGCTTCCTTTGCAGAGTTATATGCTGCTCCAGTCATTTTTTCCATCTATTAATGAGTGAGTATTTTATAGTTATAAGAAAAATATTATTTTGAATAATATTCCATTTAAAAGTTAAAAGTTAGAAAGTTAGTTTAGAATTTAAACAAACTTTAACTGGTATTCCGTTATTATTGCAAAGAAACTGCGTTTCTTGTGGGGTGGGAATACTGAAGTAGAGAAAATCCATTTTCAGTAAGGTGTAGTCATTTCTTTAAGGTCATTTTAGGTCTTTAGGTCATTAGGTCACACTTTTTTGTTAGTATAGCTTTAATATATAATTATTTTAAATTATAATTAATATCTGCTTTGACGTTAAATTATTAGAGAATGTACCTAGTCACTTCAATTAGGATAAAAAAAAGTTTATTTTTATTTTTCTGTGAAGTTAACATAATCATGATTTATTTACAGGTACAGATACATAAATGTTATATTCTTCTGCTTCGACTGGTTAGCGATGAGTAATTCTTGCTACAACCCTTTTATATACGCTATCTACAATGTGAGTATTATGTGTATTCTATAGTATCAAACAACTTTTAGGTGTAGCTCATGTCCAATTCTGTATACTGTATTCTACCTTTCGACTTTCATAATAATCAGAACTATTTGAGTAAACAATATTTTTCAATCACAAATATAATAGCTATGCGCAAGACATTTGTAGTTTTTTTTCAGCTACACTATTTATCCCGCTTACAGAAGGATAGGCAGAGGGATCCTCCGGTCTCCATTTTCATCTGAATTCCGAAGGCATTGCGTGTTAAATGGCGGAATTCAACGCAGCGCTTTACCTCGACACCGAGTCGAACTCACAACCCGTCGCGTTTACAGCCATACACTTGTGCCCCTGCGCCACGGCTGGCCACATTTGTAGCTATTTTCTAATTTGTAGCTATTTTCTATTTTGTCCAAATCACTTCACACTTCTTCGCACAGATTCGTTCATTACTCTCATCTGCTTCATTTACATTTAAGTGTTTAAATTAGTTTTTAATCTTATAACGTTTTTGTAAAAATCTTAAAGGCCAAGTAAAAATACGGGCTTTGTTCCTTATGGTAGTAATGGAGGGAGTCGTTAAGCGGAACGAAAATTCAACGTTTGGAATTACCGCTTTAGAATGTTAGGTTTTTTCAGCATAAAGAAAAGAAAATACATTTTCTTTTTTTTATGCTTCTTTTAGAGTTTTCTTAGTTTCTTGTATTTTTCGGCTACGTAATGTGTAGCTCACTTATAATTTAATTAACGTTTTAAGGGTAAGTGGTACTTAGAACTACTTGTTAAAATGCTTTGGTGACTTGTAAAAAATAGGATATCATGAGATCATGCTCTCAAACGAATCTATCACGACCATATATAATTTGAATTTCTTTTATTAATTAATGTGCCTCTGCTGATTTATATGTGTTCTAGATGTATTTATTTGATAATTATTGTTTTAAATAAAAATGTTTTAACTTTTTTTCACGTACGTACAAATTGATTTATTTTTAAATATACTGATACCTCATTAAACTAAGCATTTGACTAAAAAAAGTATAATATATGATATTTTTTTATTGCCATAGGCTGATTTAAATCAGCTCTATCAATACTATGTCTGGTTTAAGTAATTATAAACTATAAGTATTCCAAACTAATCAGAGAGTAAGACATTAAGAATTTAAAAAATTGCGATATAGGATCATTTCCAAATTCATACTGTAACTTATACACTCATATAAATATAAAATTATTAGATATAAATATTACAAGTAAGAGAATCTATTTTTTTTATAACAAATAACAATATATTTACTTTAATATATCATTTGAGGCACTCGAGGAAACTAAATATATTATTTAATATTTTAATTTTTTCGATCTAGTACCAAGGCAAAAGCTAGCGTTGAGCTCCGCCACTCAACACGCAATGCCTCGAAAAATGTGGCGAAAAGTGGGGAACGGAGTGTCTTAACACTAGGTTCCCTCTAACTACCTAGCTGTGTACGGGGTACAGCGTGAATCAATCTTATTTGAAGTAAATGATAACCGATTGAAGTAATAATCTTCTGCGAATGAAAGGGCAAAAAATTTTGAAGATATTTCTCTTTTGATTTAGGGGTTGTCCTAAATATGATGACTTGTCTCCTCGCAGTAATAGCCTCATTTACTTTATGTAAATATACTTTATAAACGATTATAAATGACCGTCTACACCAATGATATAAAATTATGGTGTATATAGCCTTGTTTTTATGAAAATCAAATAAAATTAAATGGTATCTTTCTGTAATAAATGCATTTTCAGTCTCTATTTTATTTCTAAATAAACAACATTATATGTTGTTTTTTCCTGAAAATGTAACTAATAATTTGTTAATTTCTTTTCTCATAAATCAAAATTAAGTATATGAAACGTAATTAATTATTAATGATATTGTTCCAGGAAAAATTTAAGAAGGAATTCAAACAAAGGTTTACATTTAGACAGAAGCGAAACAGATTCACTAATGACAGCTACGAGGTAAATATAAAAAAGTGAAGTGTATAAAATATGCTAATTTTTTATTACTTTATAAAACATAAAACAATATTTCAGGACGGACAATCGTATAGAACACGGGTACTATCGATACGATCCACAAATGAAAGAAGCGTTTACTCAACAAGAAAATCCATCAATACTGCACCTGGAGAATCGTTGAAAATGAGGAACTCTTGTATATGTGCAAGAGGCCACAGTCATTCAGATAAAGATATGCCAAATGAAACCAAAAAGGAATTTGAAATTTGTAAAAATGGCAATCGCAACACGCTCCAAGAGCCATCGAGAAGATCGCGAAGATTTAATGACAGCGATTTGCCTATTGGTGATGAGAGAGTTAGTGAATTATATATTTTCCCGAATAGCAGTATAGTAGAGTTTACAGATGTACTACGTGATAATAAAGTATAAATTCATACATTCAAGGTGAAAGACAGACGTAGTGGACCTGTATAGGTAATTGTACTGTGTAGTGTAGTGCTCATGACTTGTTAGGAAACAAAACAATCAGTGAATCGTATATTTTTTTCCAATATTAGTTTTAGAATTCATGGATGTAATATGTGATAATAAAATGTAAATATGAAAGACTCTAACGTAAGTATTTATTAAAATGTCAAACATATAATGTGGCAAAATCTATAAAATAAATAATATAAATAAAAACGCACGAGCAACTTAGTTGTATGTTATTTTCATAACCTTTTTAAATTCAAATTCAAATTCAAATTCAAAATATTCTTTATTCAAATAAACTTAAAAGCACTT
>DWAN01006427.1:0-10477 GCA_018230445.1 Heliconius hewitsoni | reverse complement strand
CCTCTGGTGTTGCACGGGGTCGTGGGCGGCGGTAATCACTTACCATCAGGTGACCTGCACCAAAGCTAAACTACTCTATCGTTTTTTGTATATTATTTATATAATTTTATTATAATTAACTCGTCATATTTAAATAAGTTTTAGCACAATTTAAAATGAATAAGGAGACAATTGACATTTATGAATAAATGCAATTTGAATTCACTACTTTTGACTTAGCATTGTCAATAACTGGACAGGGACCAGGGGCCATTAGTTATTCATACAATCGACAGCACTTTCAATTGCATCTTAGATGATTGGAAATTCATTTATAGCTATCGTTTGAAAATTATATATATTTACAATGTTAAAATACATAGTTAAATTAATATCTGTAAATTTGCCGGAAAATGGAGAACGGAGTATCTTAATACTAGGTCCCCTCTGCTTACCCCGCGGTGTGCGAGATACAATGTGAAATTTTATTTGATTCTCATTTTTCTTATTTTATTGTAATTGTGTTCACAGTCAAAGTCAGGCTTGTTTTTCATTCTCTGAATTTTATATTAAAATTTAATAATGCACTATAAATTTTTGCACACTTCCTTCTAATGTTGTTAGGGCTCCCATTTTGGATTACCAACAATATTGATTATACGCATATAATTTCATTGTCTTCAGAACTGAAGTCGTTATCTAAATTTCAGCTCAACCGGACACTAGAAAGTGATTGGTCTCTTGTTTTTCATTCATTAGACTATATATGAAACTATGTATAGTAGTAGTATATTAAACTATATATGTTTTATATATATTTATGACATTTGAATTTGGTAATTGGTTAAAATAAAAGGCTTAAAATAAAGCAGCAAATTAGCGGCAGCCACGTCAATATGACCCAATCAATTTACAAAACAGTGATAAACATTGTATAGCAGCTATCAATAAAATTAATTGTTGAAAATTTCACTTCATCATTTTAACGTATAACTTCATATAAATCAGATAATTTATATAACTTCTGTGTAAATGCAAGCAAAAAATACTTTTTTTTAAATTATAAAGATCCTTTAACAGAAAACATTTGACTTATAAGAACTTTATTGACACAGCTTCGGCACGGTTTTAATGTTTGTGTTGGCAGAAACACCTGAGAGTCTAGTGCTTTGACACTCCCTTTTTCATTAATACTCTTTGGTTCGTTCTTGATAGTGAAACTCGACGCCGCGGTTTGCCACGTCACCAGAGCGAGTAAATAAAAATGATATATCGTTATCATAATAATTACTATAATAACATCTTTGTTAGAACTCTAAATCATAAGAATTGTTAAAAATAAATAATATTATCAATACTAATTAACTATCACTTTATAATCAGAACTTCATAAACTTAAAAATATATAAAAACAAGAGTTCATTAGTTCAAGCCTTGCGCAATGAACTGTTGATATATTTACCAAATGACCTAGTCGGGGCTGGTCACTTCGCAAGGATTTATGCAAGGGCGGCGACGCGAGAAGCCCGCGGCGACTTACAGCGTTGCCTCGCTGCAACCGACCGCACTGCTCCACTACAAACGTAGGGTTTGATTAATGCACGTATACGAGACCGTACCGCCGATAAACTACCGAATGTATGCCTCATCACTTACTGAGAACGAGACAGTATAGTTGTAAGTGTTATGTCTTTAGAAATTGTGATTTATAGTAGTTTGGAGGGTAAAAGCCCGGCGTTGAGTTCTGCCACTCAACATGCTATGCCTCGAAAGATTCGGTGAAAAGGGGGAACTTAGTGTGTTAATACTAGGTTCCCTCAGCGTATTCTAATGTATGCGGGATACAGCTGATATTTCAAAATATTAAAACAAACGTCATACAATGTCACTTGGAGCTGAATAGATCATTCTAGGTACCATTGTAGTTACTTAGCTTAATTTAATGCGTAGATGATACAAATCATTTGTGAAAGAATAATCCGTTTCTATAATTTAGTAAATTATCACTACCTTCGCTTAACATTGCTCAAAAAGTAATATTTTCTTTTTATAATTATTATTTTTATTCTTAGCGTGAAGCTGAATTTTGAAAAAGTATGCCTCTTATTGTTTGTTGTGAGTGGTAATTTTATTTTATGAAAATAAATAAAAATTGAATTTTTTCATTCAAACTCTCGACATGTAGCACGTAAAAGTATAAAAAAAAATATATTAAGAGTGGGCAAAGAGAACTCTCAACTCAAATAGGGTAATTATAAATAATATTACCATAACCACTTAAATATACAAAAATATAATGATATTCAATATTTCATTCTTACAATAAATATTCAAAGGGACTAAGTTCGCCTCCATTAATTATTTTCAAGATAGCTGAATCCGTTTCATGATATAAATATAAATCTCCACTAGCACTTGACTGGATTTATAATTAAAAGTATTTTTTTTTCTTTTCAGATATTCTTTTTACGGTTTTTTTATTAAAATATTCTTACTAATAACTAAAAATATTTTTAAGCAAGCAATTATTATAGTTGGAATAAAAAAAAAATCAGCTAGAGCTGATTTTTTTTTTATTCCAGCATAGATGCTGTATTCCGCACGAAGATGGGTAAGCAGAGGGAATCTAGTATTAAAACTCTCCTTTCTTTATTTTTCGCCGGAATCTGGATACTGGTGCCTAGACACTAGAGCGAATAAATTTAAATATTTAATATATCATTTCCTCGAGGTTGCGTTTATAGTCATACGCATCGACACCAATGTGTCCATGAGCCACGACAGGTTCCAAATTAAAAAATTAATATCATAGTTCGCTAATTAAAAAAACCTTTTTTTATTGTTTAAAATGTCAATTAATTTGTAACCAAAATAATTTTCAAGATTTAAAAAAAAACCACCTTGACAGATGGTGGATTGGTGAATATCCGTTAGTAAATAAGCTATAGCTAGGTACCCCCTACAACCGAGCTAAACGCGGGATACAGCGTGAAGCTGATTAATAATGATAACTAATTAAATATCACAATTTATAACACCACTTTCAACCACCGTTGCACATTTATCTATTTACTTATACAACGATTGCCATCGGTCTAAGTAATGGCGAAGCAAGAGCCACGAAGCACTCCATAAATTAATGTCGTCCCAATCACGTGACTCATTTCGCACGAAACGTGTCTATCTGTGATGTCTGATCGTGACATCCACCGCGATCAGCTATTATTCACACAAATACTGTGTAGTTAAAACCGTTTAATATTCGTCTTCTAGCTAAGACTCGCTTGTTACTGTTGAATTTTTAATGAAACGACGAGAATATACGATTATTCCTTGTAGAGTTAATCACTGTTTTTATGTCTTCTAAAAAAACGAATGAATCGAAAGTATCTTAAAGGGAACAGACTAACTGAACATTGTTCAGCTAGTCTGTTCCCAGGTTCCCTTTGCCTACCATGCGATGTATGAGATACAGCTTAAAGCCATGAGAAATGAAATCTTAATTATTTTTAGCCAGTGTACTAATCATAACTATGATTTCATTTTTCATGACTGGGAAACAACTTACATGCGGAATTAATTTCATTCCCTATTTCAACCTGTTCAGCTTATTTTTTCATGGTCAAAATCCATATATCTGTATCAATATTATGAAATTATGTAATTGTAATGATACAATCGCGTGTTATTATTTTTTTATTATCATTTAAATGTTGATTTATATTCGATTTTAATAAAAAAAATGTGTACTAATATCCCCTATATAATAGACTGTTGTAGAAATTATCATAATATATTAAAAGTAAAATATATTAATTTTTAATTGTTATTGCAAGTATGATTTCCAGAAGCATATTCAGCAGCGCAATGATGGATATGCACATGTTTGTCACCATAATATAGTATTACGCTGAGGATCGTTAATCTGTCTCGTTACTGAGTAGCTGTCACGTGAAATGAAACAATATGTTTAGAAATATATTGTTCTATTGCAAATAGTATATATATATATATATGGTTTTTTTTTTATTTGGATTTGTAAAAGCGACAGGTTGTGGGTTCGATTCCGAATGATATATTTTATATTTCTATTTAGTTGGTCTAGTGTCGAGGCAAATCGCGACGTAGAGTTCCGACACGCAACACGCAATGCCTCCCGAATTCAGCGGAAAATGGGTAACGGAGTATCTCAATATAAGGTACCCTCTGCCTATCTTGTTGTGTGCCGGATGCAGTATGATGCTTAAAATCTTAATATTTCATCAAAGAAATCATATTTAAACGTTTAGTAAAAAAATAAAAACATTGAAAGTTTTAAATTAAAAAAATATAAAAATACACTGCTGCTCTATCGCTGAGCCAATGCATAATCCAATAAACTTTAACGAAGGTATTCATGATAAAAAGTTGAATTAAAATTTAGTTGAAAGCCGGCAGGCAGCACGGCAAACCACGTCTATATAAGTGTTGGATCTCTTAAAATAGCGATTACGAAATAAACATTTTTTATAACATTTCTTGTAATTCACTGTAATTTTTTTGTTAAATTTATTTGATTTATCAGGTAATCGTTTATTTACATAGCTTTTAAGCATGAATTACAATCAAGAAGAAAAATGTAAGCTTAATCATTTGGAAATACATATTAAAAAATATGAAGAAGAAGAAATAATACCAGCTTTGATGGACACGCGTGAAGAGTGACAGCGGAGTGCCATGATATGCCAATCAGGGCGGATTTTGACCATTGGGTGCTGTCGCGCCGAGGCGCGGACGTGACATGAGATAGGACTGGCCTCGTTGTCTCTTACGGCTGTGGAAAGTATGTCGTGAGACTAAGGCTTGAGTCCTGTCTATGTAGTGGGAGTTTGTGGTAGTAATTGGATCGTCATGGGCAAACAGATACCATGCGGAGGATTTTGTTCTGGAACTTTTGAAGGAGGTCTAACTTGGTAGGTGCAACACGACACAAGCATTGGCCATAATGGGACGAAAGCAAGTTTTGTAAAATGTCAACTTGTTCCAAAGTGACATTTTACTCTGCCACCGTTTCATAGATGGCGACACTACGACACTTCCAAATTTGACACTCGCGCCGACATATATAATCCACATATACGACATATATTTACAGTCATAAAATAATCAATATGTAGCCCAAATTTCTTTCTTTCGTTCTTTAATAACTAATAACAAAATAACAACGACTTTTTATTTCCGCTATATTTGTGGCCTACACTTTGAATAAATGTAGCGTCAGTAAGATTTTTGATCGCTGACTGAGTGCTGCCGTTTCGGAACAGGTGCGGCCATATCGACCTCACTGTTCACTAATTGTTCTATAAATGTAGTCGAATATAAGCGAATCAGTCTCCGTGAGTGAAAAAGAGGGTTGGGGCGACAAGTTTTAATTTATCACTAAAACAGGATATATTGTATGTAAGTTAGAATTGGTCTAAAAAAGAGCTTAAAATATTTTTTCCTTTCTTACTTTAAATACAGGTAAACTATATCATAATCATTATTTTATGAAAAGGTATCAATAAAAAATAAGATATGGATTGTTTTATATTATCAATGTCTATTGTCTAAACATTTATTTAAATGTATAATTTTAAGTAAAGAATTGACATGATGCGTCCAAGTGATTTTCCACTACGTTCTATCGCCACTCTACAAAGTATTTAGATAAACTCTGTAGTGGCTAGACGTGGCGCTGAAAACGTAATAGGTTGTGGGTTCGATTCCCACACGAGGAAATTAAATATTTTAAAATTTTATTTCCTTGCTCTGATAACGTGACAAAGCGATGAATTAAGTTCCCACCACTTAACGTGTAATGTCTCCAGAATGTGGTGGAAAGCGGACACTGGGCTTCCAGGTTCGCTCTACCTACCATGCCGTGAGCGGGATACACCGTGAAACTAAATAATAAATATAATTTAATATAAAAAATTATGACTAAAACGATATAAAATAGTAACTTTTAGTTATTTTTTATAAATGACAATGAACGTTTTTTACTGGTTCTCTTTGTAAGTTTCAACGTAGATGCTTGAAGTTTTTGTGAACCACTTTGTGTTTTTGCTCTACCAATTAGTATTGCAATATATGTAGATCCGCATTTGCTCTTTTTTTGCATGTTTTTCTATTTTTATCTATACATTTATAAGCTAGCACAAAGTTGTAGTTCAAAATGGCCTGGCCTCATATCAGACTGTCATTATAATACTAAAATATTATTTTAAATGTTAAAAATATATCTTAACTTTACTCATATATTTAGAAACTCAGTTTTTATAATTTAAAGCAATCTGTGTGCATGTTCATTTTATTTCATACAATAAATAAATTTTGCTTATAATTAGCTGATTATTTAAAAGAATACACCATATAAAATCAGTCAAATGTCATATTGGAAAAAACTGTGACCTAATAAATAAGATAACAATAAACATATAAGATAAAAAGAAAATAAAAAAAAACTATAATTTTTTAGCTCCTATATTTTTTATCTAGATAGAGAAGCTTACATTTTTCTAATATTAGCAAAGTAACTTTTAAAGTGAACAACAAAGAGGGGCGCGTGGGGAGCTCGCGGATGTTGTAATCACGTATTTAGTTGCGGTACGGAGCGCTGTGTATTTAACTTTTTAAACAGAATATAGTATGTAAGTTAAACTGTTACAACAAATTACATAAAAAAAATCAGCCTCACGCTGTATCCCGCACACAGCATGGTAGGCAGAGGGAACCTTATGTTAAGACACTCTTTTCTCCAGTTTCCGCTGATTTTTTCGAGGCATTGCGTGTTGGGTGGTGGAACTCAACGCCGTGCTTCTGCATTGGTGCCAGAGTGAAGATAATGAAGTATTTATTATTTTATTTCCTCGAGTGGAAATCGAACCCCAAACCTGCCGCGTTTACAGTTACCTAGCGCCACGACGGCCATATACAGTAAATTATATTAACATAATATTAGGACCGCACAATCGGATTAAGTTTATGACACAATGTTTTGTCATCGAAGTTTAGTTATCCACGCAACGAAAGCGTGAAGCGAAACAATAAAATGTTTTTACTTATTTGGAAAAACCGCGAGGGTTAGAGTTCCGTTACGTTCAAAATTTTTATGTTTTCCAAATAAGTATTTTTCTTTTCTGTGTGTTTCTGCTGACTGCCAGAATACTATTGACTATTTATTATATTTTTTGTTTTTTCGCTAAAAATAAAAAAGATTAATATTTAATACATTAAAAATCTTTATTTACTTTGCTCTGCTACCATCATGTGTTGATGAGATGATGTTTTTTTATATTGTCATCACAAAATAATTACCTTATTAGGTAAAGTTATTTCCAGTGTAATTTTCAAGAAACGGTCTAACTGTAGCAGAACACATAGGCTTAGTAAAATCTGATAAAGATTCTCATTAGATTGCGGGCCAAAATGAGTTTTTCTTAGGATTGCGTGACGCGGCCGTTTTATTAGGATACCGTATAGCAATGTTCGTATTGTTATTTTTATTGTTTAATTTGCAATTCTGTATTAGAACGATAGGAGTAAAAAAAAGTAGATGCTTTACGCTAGAGTGTGATTAAACTTAAAAAAAAAAACCGGACAACTACCAACAGCCAAGTGCGAGTCGAATTTGCTGGCCGAGAGTTCCGTACTCTGCATAGTTTTAATATTTTCTATGAAATTATTCAAAATTTTCGAGTAAAATACAATTGGTGACTATTAATCGGAAATATGTAAAGCCAACTTAAGTGAGATAGTATTGCTTGTAACTTCGTTATAAGTACTATTGCCGTGACGTTAAACTTCTATCAACAACTTAAAATATTAGATATTTCATTTCTTCGAGTGGGTTTTGAACCTACAACCTGTCACGTTTACTGCCACTACCCTGTGCGCCCGCACCACATTCATTTGTATGAAATAAAGAATAATGTATTTCTCAGTAAATTTACTACATTTATAGTTTGAGACTATAAGAGGTATGGCCTCTCCTCTCCTGGGTATGAATGTTGAGGTTGCTAGATGGTGGTTGTAAACCATGTTGATCAGGGTGCAGTAATGTTTGGTTTCTCAGTATCATTATCACCTCATCATGACTAAAAGAAATATTTATGTTGTGTTCCACTACATTAGTAAACTTCATGTGCCCAGCAAAAGACCCTGCGCCCAGGTGATTTTACTACAGTCCGGAACGCCATTTACTCATTATATGTTCGGTGGCTCCAACGGTCGAATGGTCCCAGGTGTTTGTCGGGGTGCCGGAGTTTTTGTGGTTGCGAAAGAAATAATAAAATATATGAAATTACTTGTATTTTAAATGTAAAGAGTATTTAATATTTCAAAATATAAGTAAAAAATGCATTTAAAAAAACTAAAAAATCTTTAATGTTCATTCAATTCTTGATTTAACCACAAAATAATAACCTCAAGACATATTAGTCGAGACTTTACAGTGTGAACTTGAAAAAAAATATTAACACAAGTAAATTTTTAATATTATATAGGTACGATAAATATAAACACTTGCTTATGAATCAATGTGTATATTTATAATTTCGAAAATATTCACTGAATGAAGAATATAAATTTGAAATTATAAAAAAATAATGAAAACAAATAAACGTAAAATTCAAATTTATCTTATTCAATAACATGATAAATTGCTATGAAGTATCTAAACTCTTGGTCAAAGTTGAAATATCTTTTAGATAATAAATGATGGATAATGTGAAGTTTGCAAACACTACGATTCATCATAGATCGTTGTTACACAAATTGTAAATTATTTTAAACAAGCTTCCAGTCCTGGTTTTGTCTTTTTCTTATGGAATAGATTTAGAGTTAAACGAGTCTACGGGGTTACCTGATTGTAAGTGATCACCGCAGCCTGCGATCCTGTGTAGCACCAGGGGAGAACAGGTTTGTTTTTGACCTTTAAAGTGGTCATAGAACCGTTAAGCACCGAGTAGGTTCAAAGGGTAATATCGTATTAATACGGAAACACCGCAGCAGTTACAGTTGTGTGGTACGTGAAAGATAATTCCTACAAGGCCGCACAGTAGTAGAATGTAAGTATTCTGCTTTTGAGGGTGATATTTAAATTTGTGATGTACTGTGCGGTTAGAAAAAATATCAATAGGTACCAGGTGAGGCAGTATCTCAGAAAATTAACCATGATAAATGCAGAAGAGAATGCACAGCTAGAAGACGTGTCTACGTAAAGCGAAAATAAATCTATCGTCTCACATTTTGTATTGGGTCCCTAGTGATCCGAAAGGCTCTACGTTTAGTGCGATAAAAAAATTCAAACTGATACTGAGTGCACCAGACCGGAGATGACAACAGTACTCCATAATATGAGCCCAAACCTGGGCCCTATACAGAGGCAATCGGTGTTTTGGCATGAAGTACTGTCTCACTCTGTCGATGTCTACCAGATTATTCATTGGCCTCCCTTTTCTACCTATCATACCCATTTTTTACCTAACCTATTCCTTTCTCCAGAAAGAAAAAGATCAGATGGGCAGTCCCATCAGGGCAGTAGCAGCATATCGTATATCGTAGCTAGGGCGTCGCCGAAAAACGACACGGAAGCACATCATCTTATATATATAACTAGCGACCTGCCATAAAAATATTTAATTGAATATTTAAAAAAAAACAACTTATCGATATTTACAATAAAATCATCACTCTTCGGTGTCTGTAAATGGAAGATATATAACAAAAATTGTTATTACGGGCATTTAACAATGTAACAGAACATGTTCAGTTTGTCTGTTTGCCTGTGCGTTTGTTCTCGCTAATCTCAGAAATCATTCCTCCGAGTGGAGATCGAACTCAAAAAGTCGCGTTACGTTCACACCCTTGTACCCCTGCGCCACGACGGCCTCTAATACGATGTAGCTTGATGAGAACGTATGGCTTAGTGGTCAGAGCGCCTGGTCGGTTTCCAGGAGGGGCGGGTTCGAGTCCCGCTCAGTTCAAATTATTATTTTTTTTCAAAATAAGTATTTTTCTTTCTTAAGTGTGGAATAACTTATTATTATTAAAATGTATTATTTTCTGATCATAGACAAAGAAGACGATTTAACTTTTCGTTTTTCTTTTTCTGGTTTTCTAAGATTATATTTAAATCTTTTTCCAGATCTCTGCATATAGCTCGTAATCAAATTTAACATTGACAGAAGTGACTCCCACGTTCTATACAGTAATACGATAGTCGTCTATTATATTATATGATTACAAGAGGCAAAGCGCGGTGTTGAGTTCCGCCACTCAGCACGCAATACCTCCAGAATTTGGTGGAAAGTGGGGAACGGAGTGTCTTAACGCTAAGTTCCCTCTGCCTACCTTGCTGTGTGCGGGATACAGCGTGAAGCCGAGTTAATTTAATTTCTATTATATTATGTTACTAGCGATCCGCTCGCGGCTTCGCCCGCTTAAACCACAGAATTATTTGCTTAATACACTAAAA
>DWAN01006426.1:0-10477 GCA_018230445.1 Heliconius hewitsoni | reverse complement strand
TTTAAGTAAATAATTCTGTAGTTAAAGCGGGCGAAGCCGCGAGCGGGTCGCTAGTATTTTATAAATCTAATATTAACATTGGTCGTATTTTTTAGTCCGATAAACAAGAAATCATATAGAAATCACGATAAAGTCGTAAAAAAATCATATTTGAATATTAGAGATTAAAGTAATAAAAAATAATAACGTTAACGCGGGCGAAGCCCAATTAATAATAAGGTTACTTTGTAACTATATGTACTATGAAATCTAAGTAACTGTATTTGACTTATTTATGAAACTTGACAGTTAAACATAGTTCAGTGACAATACAATAATATGGCATCATTGAGTTGCTCTGATGATGGAGCCTGGACAGAACTCTTGAGAGGTCGTCCTCGAGTTGGTAGCTACAAGTACTTTTTATAGCACTTGGTGTAGAAAAGCATGTAGTTACTACGGAATTCAGGGACAAATAATATCTTGTTGAAAGAACAGTAACTACCGTTAAATAAACCATATTGTACGTTGTCGTATAATAAGAAATAATTTTAAATATAAATATTATTTCGACTGTAGCAACTCACACATTACATTAAATGAACACCGTTTACGTCATACGATGACGCGGAATGTATAAATTTTATTGAAAAAATATATCTGTGCTTTTAATATAATTTTTTTAATATTTTATTGAAATGAAATATTTAATATTTTCACTTCCACGCTCTGGTAGCGAGGCAAAACGCGGCGTTGATTTCTGTTACTCAACACGTAATGCTCCAAGAATTCAGCGGGAAGTTTTATCAAGGTTTCCAGGTTTCCCCTGCCTTGCTACGAACGGGATACAGCAAAAAGCTAAAAAAATATAACAGGCGAATTTGCATTTGTGTCATTGATTATGTGTGACTGCGAGTAGCTCCCAATCCCAATATGAATATTTGTAATTGAATTGTTTAACAGAAAAGTACTTATTACTTAATTTCTGATTAAATGAAGTGCAATTTTTGTGTTCATCATTAGAAAGCATATAGTGTTATGTGAATTGAGAATAGTATTTCTTATTGTCTCTCTGTCTCACGGCTCACCAATTAAATGTGAGTAATGTGTGAAAATAAAACGCTCATAAAATGTGGAACTAGCCTAGCTGTTGACCTTGTTTTGAACAGCGCTATGCAAGCACAAAAACGAATCGTTTCGAATATCCCTCGAATACGAATCGAACTCATAACCATTAGAAATTATCAACTGACCTATGACGTCACAAACTCTAACTTTACATTTCTAATATAGGCAAGACTGACAATCCTAACGGCTTATGTCAAAAAGGACAAAAGACGCCAATATAATTATTCGTCGGTTATTGGAAGGTTTTTCATTACGACCCGCTGCTCCATTCATATCGCAAAATTAGATATCGGGCTTATATACTGTGTGAATAGTTTCGGGGTATCTGGGCGAGATCTTTACGTACAGTTTGGTGTTGTGATTAAAATTATTTTATATTGAAATTATTATACAGTACCTATCTACTGTACTATACCCTACTAATATTGTTCTTTTTCATTTATAAAACTGTTTTTAGGGTTCCGTATCTTTTGAGAAAATAAGATCACTTTGTTGTCCGTCCGTCTATCTAAAGACTTAGAACTTATTATTTCCTGAAAAAATAGTATTTCTACATTTACTTAAAAAAAATTATGGCGCTTTATATCGCAAAAAATGCGTATTTTGTCTCTAAGGGGAATCAAAGCAAATATGGTACTTCCGGTGGACCTAGAATTGAAACATGTAATAATTTGGCAGCTAGCATATACCAGTAGTACTAGATCAGGAAAAAACTGAAAACTTTACATTTGTGGTTAAATAAAAAAAATAATAGCCTTAAAAGGGGGCAAAAGGGGCATTGGGAATTAAAGCCGCTAGTTCAAGTGAGGTATCAGATGAAAGGGCTCAGGGCACAGAATGACTGAATGACAGGCAAAAATTTTTTAATTGTTTGTATTTTGTTGTAGTTTCGTGTAAATAACTACGTATATGCACTAACGCCACCGTAGATACAGATTTTTTTTACAGGTTACAGGTTTTGGTTATTTTATTACTAAAACTTACGTGCAAGTTTAGTTAGAGCAATTTAGTTATTTTAGTTAGGGCAAACAGATAAACAGGCAGACAAAAATTTTAAAAATCGTACATGAAAATTCTGTTAGCTATTTAAAAACCATTTATATTGTTTTTTATAAATATATTGAATGCATATACAATATTTTCACTGTTTTATTATAGGATAGATAGATAATATAGAATAGATAGAATGTCAAAACATATATATGATAGTTTTAATATAATTTGTAGACAAAATACATTAACAATTCTAATAATACATACACCCTGTACACAGTGGGTAATTTCACACTCATTCAAAAACAAAACCACATTTGAATCACTGGTTAATTACAACAGTTTTATTATTTTCCATACCATTTAGTTTATTTGGCGCACGATATCAATCAACGAATTGTTTTAGTGAGTACTGATACCACCAGCTAATGTGAATATATAATGTTGGTAGCGTGACAAGTTAACACGTTAAACGAAATGCCATGCTAATTTATGTTGAAGGTAAAATGTGTTGTTGGCAGTTTTAAATGAATTTATTAAGTAAAGTTTTGTAATGTAATGCTTAATAATAATATCTGTACTAAACGTCTGTCTGTCAGCAAAAGATTCACACTGCATATCAGGTTAGATAGAAAGAACAAATGTTAAGATAATCCGTTCCCAATTTACGCACAGTGTTAGATCTATATTTATGTATGTTGAGTTTCGGAATCAAGCACCGCGCATGTCTATCAGAGATGGCGCAGTAATTTATAAACAATATTTTATAAACAGGCCATCTCAGTAGAGAGACGGCCTTCACTTCTACCATCCTTGTCACCAATTGACCATACAGAGCTGGGAATCTACAGCCCCATCAGCCATCAGCCACAGCCCATCATACAGTGATCAACAGAACCACGTCGTCGACGGTAGCGGTACGACAATAGGACCATTAAAAGAGTAGCAAACTGATTTCAAGAGATAAAATGTGTATAATGTATAAATCCCATCCCAATCTGCTGATCTGTAGAGCCAGACGCGACGTGTTGCAGTTGTTCTACGAATGTTGCGTTGAATAGATATGGAACACTCCGTACCAGACAATGGTCTAAAGTGACATCAACGATTACTCTTTACTGTTCCGGATGTGCAGTATGCCCAAATAGAAGGTATAGTGCTTATCCACGAATGGGAATCGCGTTGGTAAATCAACAAATTGAGACAATCCATTCGTTTTAGCCAGGTCGAATACAGCTGCCTTCATGCGTGGTCGGTGGTGCGTGAACCAACGTGTATATGTATTAAAAAAAATAAGTTTTACGTCACGTAATACTTTAAAAATGTTTAAATATACTTATACAACCGTGCCTGCTATTTGGCTATTTGCAGTCTTCATCACGGTACGCCGCATTGCACAATGGGCCCTGATTGATCGTTGAATTGAACAAATTTTAAACCAAATCCTGATATATGTACGTACAGTTAAACGTTGTGTCCAATCATTATGTGTTTGTGTCATTAAATATGCAATTATTGATAATTAATGATGTGTTTAATTTAGTCATTAAGCTTTGCTTTTTCTGCAGGTTGTTTTGTAAAAAAAAAACAAAACAAAATAAAATGTAATATTATTATTTATATTCAGTTTACCGTATAGTAGCGGGAACCTATTGTTAAGATACTATGTTCTTCAGTTTCAAAATAATTTTCTAAACATTGCATGTTTTGTCTTGTGACTTGAGGAAGGAAATAAAATAATTCATTATGCCTAGGGGGAATCGAACTCACAACTGTTGCGTTGAAAGTCAGACATTGCCCCTATGCTAAGACGGCCTCTATTGATCATTATTTACTTTGATACATTTGACAACAATGATAATTCCAAAACAATTTAATTCCACAAACTCTCCATACAATATTTACAAAAGAGCGATAGAAGCAATTTCAGTTAGTAAAATATTCTGTAGTCCATCGCTGAAACAGTTTTCAGATGGGGAAGTGAAATTCAAACGTCACTCGAGGTGCTACGGATCTGTCATTTGATATGTCGGCTTGACACCTTAAGCCCGTTGCTATTGTTATTTTAAATGAAATATTATTATTTGATTATTAATTAAATAAAATGTTATTATTTTTATTGTAATTAAATGAAACAGTGTTTGTTTGTTGGTTTGTGTGTAATGTTGTTTTTTTATTTTTTATACAAAAAAATCCTTTACTGTACTAGTATATTATAAGCTAAAGAGATTGTTTAATTAGACGCGCTAATCTCGGGAAGTCCTGGTTTGAATTGAAATTTACTTTTTGTGTTGTCTACTTATGGTAGTCTCTTCCCTATCTTGAGCACTTTCAATCTATCGTGTGATACATATGTTTCATAAATTTTAGTAATTTTAACTTTAACAAAAAGGTGATGCCACACGTAAAAGACAGTAAATGAAGAAAATAAAAAATAAAAACTACAATATTACAAAATCAGCTTCACGTATCCCGCACACAGAGGAAACCTAGTGTTAAGACACTCCGTTCCTCACTGATCGTTAAATTTTGGAGGCCTTCCTCTTCCCTCAACACCAGAGCGAAGAAATGGAAATATAAATTTAAATAAATATTTCATTTCCTTGAGTGAGGATCGAACCCACAACCAGTCGCGTTTACAGTCACAGTTTGTGCCTCTGCGCCAAGACTGGCCTCAAGATATTGTAAATATTTTAATTGAAATTGTAAAAAAGTGCTTATGAACCTAAGTGATAATATTTTACTACACCAAGGGTCTGAAGCAATCGTCGTCTAAGTTGTAGCCGGATGTCCGTTTATACAACGATGGCCGTAGTTTTTCTGTTTAATTTAATTTAATTAATAATATATATAGAAAACACATTGTTTTTGTTTAATCGTGATAGCAATAACAAAGTTAAGGATATTGTAATAAAATTTCTATTTTGAGCTTATTAGGTTTTGTTTACGGCGGCGTAAAGCAGGCGTAATAAAGACAAATGTTCGAAAGCGATCGCCGACAAATGATTAATGATCGAATGTAACAGGTTGGATGGATTTTTATATTTTTTTATGAGTTTCATCGTGTTTATACCAACATCGGTATTTGATAATATATAAATAAAGCGTATATTTATATTATAATCTTACAGATCAGTTCTGATGGTATCAGTGGTGGTTGTGCGTCGAAAACCTGCGACCAAAAATGAATCATTTTCATTTCGACGCTCTGGCGTTGAGTTACGTTTCCCTAGTCTATATACTATGTCCCAGATTCGGGTGGAAAGAGAAGAACCTAAGTGAGTGAATGTCTTTGCTTTAGATGAGAACCTAAAGCAAGAAACATTCACTCATTTAGGTCACACACATTTTGGACCACAACCATCGCTCGACAAAGACAAGGGCAGAGAGATCTGCCCTCATTACTATACAGTATAAATTGTATGAGTATAACATTTGTTTAGCTCCACACTGTATCATAGAGACGTAACGCTTTGCGTAGAGACGTCTCTACAATTATCTTGGAGAGTCCTCTGGGGAACTGTTTGAACTGTTACCTGCCGCCGAATTTTCTAAACGTACAGTACGTCATAAACTAAAATACTATGGTATGCCATTTGGATACGTGGCACCGCACTACTGTGCGGTTTCGTAGGAACTTTTTTCCACTGTAGAATAGCCTATCTGCGGCAGTGTTTCCAGGTCAATTTGACTTGAGTACCTTCAAAAAGCGCGCCCATCTTCAACTTAAAGGCCGGCAACGCACTTGTAGCTCCTCTGGTGTTGAACGAGGTCATGGACGGCGGTGATCACTTACCATTAGGTGACCCGTTCGTTCGTTTGTCTTATCTTTTTCATAAAAAGACGCACCGTTCTCATTAAGAAACTTCGTTCTTCAGTTTCCGTCAAATTCATATGCCATTGGGTGTTGAGTCGCAGAGCGCGAAAATGAAAATATTAAATATTTTATTTCCGGTTATCGAAAATTTACAGTCGCACGCTTGAGCACGCGGCACAGGGAGTGCTACGACGGCCCCGCATGAAAGATTTTAATTTTTAAAATTTTTGAAGAAAATTCTTATTGTATAGTAAATTTCATCACTATTTTAAAACAAAAGATATAAAACGAAGTGGCTAATCTTTAAATTCTCTTTGCCTAATAATAAGGGGACGTGGCAAAGTGGCACAGAGGCTGACTAAACGTAGTATATGTGGAACGTAGTATCATAACATTAGGTTCCTTCTGACTCCTTTTTCTTTCTGTTTGACTAATGTCTAATATCATTAAAAATTTTCATCATATCTCTTTTTTATGTGCTCGTTCGTATTTTTATGCTCGCCAATGTCTATAGAAAATGCATTAATAATTCAACGTACTCACGTAGAAATTAACACTTATATAACTATTTTAAGCTGAGATTTCATTTAAATGATGAAGAATTTACTGCTTAATCAAACGTACTTTGCGGTTTGCTTTATTTAACTTGGTCTAAACCAAATACGTTAGGGTGTGGTTTTACGGACGGACTGTTGCGTTCACTCGCTGTGAATGCACACTAACCTTTACATCAGTAAAACGTCAGTTTTACTTGTTTGATTTGCTCTCTGAGTGGTGGCTATTGAGGTGGCAGCTTCGTTGCTCGGTTGAAGTAAATATTTAGTTACGGTGCTTTTTGTTATGAGCTTATGCAAGTTCTTAGTAGTGTGTTATATTAACGTTTTAGTGAGGCAAAATCTGTGAGCTAAATATATTATGTAGATACTTCCACGTTCAAACCTCTATTGCTTTTTAAATTTTGTTTGACTTAACTTCGCTTTTCACAGTCAAGTGCTTAACGACAGAGAAGAAGAAGAAGAAGAAGAAGAAGAGCTGAAAAAAATATTGTCACTAGATGCTATTCAAGCGCGGCCTGAGTTTCTTCATTAAATAAGCTATGTTTCAAAAATAAGTCGAAAAGTGGGAAATGAGGTTTTCTAGTACTAATCCTTTGCTTAACCTGCTCTTTGCGGGATACAAAGTGAAGGTAAAATGCTGTTACGATATAATTAAAAATACATTATGTTTGTTCTAAAGAATGGGGTGTACAAAAATTTAATCAAGTTTAGTTTTTATAGACCACACAGTGTTGCTATTAAAATCTATGTTCCAAATAAAAAAAAATAACAGATACAGGATAAAAAACTAATTAAATTTTACATGCATTCCTGCTAAGAGAATGTTTCGAGCCATAAAATAATTGAGAATGGAATTTTTCAATATGAAATCTGCTTTGTAAAATTAAAAAGTTAATCTCTTATCAGAAAGTGAAGTATGGGTTTTTTATTCAAAAATTAAGGCCGTCGTGGTGCAAGAGTACAGCGTTGGACTGTAAATGCGCCAGTCGTGAGTTTGGTCCCCACTTGGAAGAATAATTATATAAAATTGTTTTCATTTCTTAGTTCTGGTAGCGTTGATTTGCATTTAGCACGCTATATCTTAAAAAAAATGTTTTTCTATGCGGGAAAAACCTGAAAGTTATTCAGTTTATAAACAATTGCATACGTATATGCATACATATCGTAATTTTTAACGTCCCATTGCATCCCGTAGGTATATAGCGGGGCTAGGCGACGGAACCTACACAGTTTACAATCACACGGTGTGACGCTCCACCACGACTGGTCTTAATAATAACTTAATAATATAGGCGATATTTATATTCTTTGAATTGATTTGCTGTATTGGATTGGAACAGTGAATGTGGCTTCGTAAAAGAACCCTAAAATCCTACACATATTGTCGCAAGTCTCAGGCACTGCTTCGACTTAATTAGTATAAGTATTAACTGCATATAATTTAAAAAAATAGTAAATAAAAAAAAATCAACAAGAGTCTACGCCATTTAAATATCAAAGATGTGTGCTTAGCGGCGAGATACCTCGCTTTATCTTGTTATTAGAAATGAAAATATCTTAATTCTCCAGGTAGAATTGAAATCCATAACCGAAGCGTTTACAGTAAGACACGACGACGTATCACGGCATCATGACAGCCTTCAGAGCTACGGACTATTAAATAATATCATACCATACATTAGGTAATAAAAAGAAGAATTTTTCCATAACCCGTATAATAACTAATAACAGCGCTAAGCCCACATGGCATGGGACGATAATATACCAGAGCAACGAATAGAATTTTAACAAGGGTTCTTTGATGTGGCAATGAATAAACGATTTTGGACATTTTACGATGTGCCCGGACGGCTTATACCCAGCCCGTAACGCGTTGACACGGGTACTGCTGGTAGCTACACTGTTCTTTGTGTGTATTTACTTTTGCATGTGATTTTTACTGCAGGAATCAATTTAATTTCAGTTTTTTAGGGTTCCGTATCTCGAAGGGTAAAAACTGAATCATGAATAGGATGGCTTTGTTGTCCGTCTGACGAGACCGTTTATTTCGAGATCGTGTTTAAGTATCAAGCTGAAATTAATAAAGTATTCAAATCTGCCGTAGATGTCAAATCTACTTTGGAGCACATTAGAATATAAACAACGTGATTTGAATTATGAAGATCGCCACAAAGTGAGAACTGACGATACAAATTTAGATATCCGAAAAGTGAAAATTTATTGGTATTAATAGAAAAAATCATTACATACTTAAAATGCTAGTTAATTTCATACAAAAAGGTAAGTTTATCAACTTTTATAAATTGTATTTTCCGTTGGACTACAATCCTAAAATTGGAACAAAACAGTCAGTGGGCGATTCCGAATCGCACTTGACCGGTTTTTTTTACTTCATTTAGTATGTTTTGGGATTATTAAAGAATAAAAAAATATTTGTTGTGTTGTCGTGGATATTATACAACAGTAAATATTATTCTATACTATTTACTATTATTTATTATTGTATGTAATAAAGTTGTGTGTTTATTTGCAAATTTAAATATTTCCTACTATATAACTCAACACGCAATGCCTCCAGAATTCGGCAGAAAATGGGGAATAGAGTGTCTTAACACAAGGTGTCTCGCACACAGCGGGGTAGGCAGAAGGAATGCCTACCCTGCTGTGTGCGGGATACAGCGTGAAGCTGATAGTGTATATATATATTAGTGTATAATGTATAAAAAATGTGTGTATAGTGTATAAACAGCATAAAATGTAGAGGCTAACGTAAAATAGTATCATGTATTCACGCTATTCAATATCGGATATTGAAAAGCAATTTTATTTGTCGTCTCATGATTTGTATCAAATATATTTTTGTGTTTGATATCTCGAAAAATATTAATATAGAGTCTATATTCAAACGGTAATAAGATATACGGGTATTGTTACATGAGGTCGTTGTAGCGTTGTTCAATAACTTTGAACCGTATACGCGATTGTTGTGGATTTGATTCCCACAACAAGAGGAAGTTCGGCGTTAAGTTCCGCAGCGCAATACGTAATGAAAATCGGACAGTAAATGAATTGTCTTAATACTAGGTTCCTTTTATCTACTTTTGCCTAACCTTCCTCCACCTTCGACGATTCTGTGTTCTCTAATACAGCAAATACGTTAAAATTATAGCAAATAAGTTGAGTAGAAGCAAAAGAAAAGTTAATTTATATATAGTTTTGGGTAAATGACGATAATATTTTCAGTCTTTTGTTACTGACGCCATAGCGACAGTAGTTACTAGTTACAGTTGTAGGTACAGTATGCTTTTGAAAAAATATTAGTCTGTATATAGTGTGCATATATTAAAGCCGCACGTTATCTAGTAAAGGAAAAAGTTAAAAATAATACATTCTCCCGGGAATCGAATCCACATCTACCCAAAACAATTAATTTACTACAAATATCCAAATACAATTGAAATCCTCACAGCCGTGGGTGGTTTGTTTGAGCGAAGGCTACAAAGACCGTCTGACGTCGCACTAATCACAGCAACAAGCCCGCCCGTCACGCACGTCACAACAGTATTCAATGTTGTGTGACTTCACTAGTCTTACTTAGTTTATTAGTTTAATGTTCACGTTACTACCGGTAACACAGTCGTTTTGAGTGCCTATAGATTATTATGCCTATGTATGTATCTTTGATCAAAATTAGTGTAAATTTCTTGTATTTGAGCTCGAAACTTTTAAACTATCACTACTGTCACAATATTCACGATAAAGCGTTGAGTGGCGAAATTTGATGGATATTTTTTGGAACAAGAACGATGAAATGAAAATAATTTATTTTTCCGAGTGGAAATCGAACCCACATATGTCACAATGACTATAATTTTTTAAAATGTGGTATTATATATATATATTTTTATGGAAAAGACACGGCAAACGAGCGTGCGGGTCCAGGCACGGTGCCTGATGGTAAGTGATTACCGCCGCCCACGACCCCGTGCAACCCCAGAGGAGC
>DWAN01006425.1:0-10477 GCA_018230445.1 Heliconius hewitsoni | reverse complement strand
TGACTACCCCGCTAGGGATAAAGCGTGAAGTTAAGTTAAGTTAAGTTAAGTTACAACTAACAGAGGTCATTCGTGGCCCAGGGGCACGAAGTGTGACTGTAAAGGTTGTGAGTCCTATTCCCGCTCAAGGATTGTAATATTTCATATTTTCATCTCTTCGCTCTGGTGTTGAGGAAAAGCGCAGCGTTGAATTGACCCTCAACACATAATGCCTCCAAAATTCGGTGGAAAATGGGGAACGTGGCAAAGGTATTGTTACTAACGGGCCACTTTTTTTTATTAATACCATGGTTAAGAATGTTAGTCCTTTTATTATGGTAATTAATTAAATTATATTCTTAGATTCCCTCTGGCTACCCTGATGTGTGCGGCATACATCGTAAAGTAAAAATATTTTTACTAACAGAGGACGAATAATAAAAAAAAATTGTAAATATTGAGCAGCTTTAATAATGCACTATTTTTCTTAACTTTATTAAAAAGTACGTATTGTCAATAATATTGCGTGTGTGTGGCCGATTTTCAATATTATTGTAGACTTCTAGAAATTCTGTTTTTGCCACGACAATATCGGGGAGAGGCAAGGTTCGTCGCGCTGCAATATTTTACTTAAAAAAAAAAGACTTCAAAGGAGACGAACGCTTCTATTTTCTATGCAAGATGGACGATGAAAACTATGTAGATATTGTAGTAATGGGAGTAGTCCCACGGAAAAACAATGTTTAATAGAGTTTATTTAAACATGTCAAACTTATTCAGAGTAATGGGATATATCAATTGAAGGATATTGCGATAATATTATAAAGATAGTGGGCTAAAAAAGCTGTTCGATGTGTAACAAAAAATTTAACCAAATAGAGATAATATGTTTTGAAAGGGGATCTTATCCTCAAATAGTTTTTTTAAAGTATCCTCTGTTCGTAAAATTAGCTTGACGCTGTATGCCGCACTTTACAGGGTAGGCAGAGGGAACCTAATATTAAGACAATCCGTTTCCTATTTTCCACTGAATTCTGGCATTACGTCTTGAGTGGCGGAACTCAATACTGCGCTTTGCCCTGAAACGAGAGTGAAAAAATAATATTATGAAATATTTCATTTCCTCGAGCGGAAATCAAACCTGTCACGTTTACATAGTCACTTTTTGAGCCCCTGGGCCACGAATGGCCTCTACTGTAGTTTGTTAATAATATTGAAATGATTAAACTCAGTTTTTTTCTCATTCAGTCTTTTTATTGCCTATTTTTATAAGTAAGTTAAATACAATAATATAAGGTTCCCAACCAGTGGTCCGTGGACCACTAGTGGACCGCAGAAGCCTAAATATGGTCCGTGAACGATTTTAATTTTATGACTGTTTATTTGATTATCACAGGTATTTTTATTATACTTACATGCATAGTGATCCCTGCTACCAAGAATGATGATCAAGGACCACTTTTATAAGTGGTCCTTGATCAAGAAAAGTTTGGGAACCCCTGAACCGAAGCAATGGCTTTTGTCTATTCCATTTTAGACTTACACGTATGCATACAAATAAATCTACTGAGCGACTGACTGACTGAAATATTGTCAATAATATTACGGAGTGTGGGGGGCCATATATTGAAAAACATTATTGACAATAATATTGATTGTATGTGGTCAAGCTTTGAGTTAATCTTAATATTATTATACTAGGCATGCTCGATGTTAGAAAACATAGAAGCGAAATGACGATGTTCAATATAAATTGAAAGAAAAACATTGATATCAGCCAACATCGATATTTTTTGCACGTATTGTCATCAAAAAATAAAACACTATAATATAATACCACATTTTAATTAAAACAAAGATGAAAAAAGTTGTTGAAAATTTCAAACATTAACTATACGTAAAAACACATTATATATCCCAATACTTTTTGTTAATACTGTAAAAATACAAATTTTGAAAGCATGTGTACGTGACTACATTTTACATCCATTGTGTCCCTGCTGATATCGATGTTCATAGAAAATCGATGATCCTCGAGCATCCCTAATTAATAGTCTACATTCTTGATTCTAGTTCACTATTTAGTTTTGTACTAAATAATATTTTTTTGATTTAATGATTATATCCATACAATTTCTATTCTTAATAATTTATTACTCAACGAACAATTTATATTTGAGTAACGCGTTTGTGAGATTATAATATTATAATGGCTGGGCCTATTGAAAGGATTCAGGTATTGGACGATATTGAAAAAGACATAATAACATGCTTACAGTGTGCAGGTAATCTTTAGGTAATTTGTTATATTTATAAAATGTTACAAATCCAAAATAAGCTAATCGAATGTGTAAATTTTTAGCTCAAGCTCTATTGGAATTGGGTAAAGAAAAATCAAGTCAAAAACAAGCAGAAAGCAACACTTCCCAATTTCTTAGAACATTAAGTCAAGTAGAATCTAAATTGAGTGATCAAATTAATTACTTAACACAAGTTTCTACTGGCCAACCACATGAAGGATCTGGATATGCATCACAAAAGGTTTTGCAAATGGCATGGCACAGACTAGAACATGTACGGTCATGGGTAAATGAATTAGAGAGGCATAAAGCATCACATTTGGCAGCTGTTAGCAGAACTCCAGTGAGTGTAACAAATGGTGGTATGACTTCATCTGGGACTAGTACTCAATGATTTTGGGATGATTTTTTATTACCATAAAATGTGATTCCCATATTTTTTTTATTTAGTAATAGTTTTGTATGAAATAATAGTAATATAGTTTTTAAGTCCAAGCATAACAGTATGTTTGAAGCATTAGCAATTCATTATATTCAATTTGCTTACATTGGTAGACCTTCCTTTCCCTTTACCAACCTATTGTTTCTAATTTTTTGCCACTATGAGTCAAACGGGAACATATTGGGGAAGAGGTTATACTGTATTTGTATTATTTAACTCAGTTATAGAATATAGAAAATAAGATATTTATGTTTTGATTCTAGATGATCATAAGTGTATTATTTGTTCTAATATATCTGTAATTAAAATACTAATAGGAATTATAAAGGAATTGGAAAAATAAAAAGTTATCAGTAACAAAACTGTATTGTATTTAAAGAAAAATTTACAATGAAATATGTTTATTTAGTGAGAAATGACTTAAGAAATTATAACACCAATATGTTAAGTAATTCTGAAGGGAAATTAAAATTTGTTTCATACAATAAATTACAAAATAAAATATTATGCATGTTGCCTGGAGATGTGTTTATTTATAATAGCAACAGTTATCATCATGTGACATTATTAAGACTAATTATATTAGTACATCAAACTTACCAAAATGCACATTTATTTTTTTATTATGTACATAAAATGCATAATTTAAAAACCATTATATATAAATGCTTTATCAGCAACTAAATTGGTGTATAGTACCAATAAAAGATTTTCTACTCATTATACATATACAATAAATAAATTAAACACATTCCTCACTATAAATAGTTTGTCCTTTGCTGAAACAATATTAGGATGAGGTTTGCATACACCAACAAAGGTTTTGCAATACTTAAATGTTTTGCATGAAAAATAAGTAAAGCTCAAAATAATGAAATATTTCTAAATAAGCTTCACATGAATGAATTATCTCTGTCCTTTAGTCCTTCCATGATCATAGATGGAGAAGTCACTCCTCTTTTCAGCTTCGTTGATTAGCATTTGCCTTCCGGAATTTTTCTATATCATCCAAAGATCGTTTTGCTTTAGATGATATATCATCCATTGATCTTCTAGCTGTTGTTGTGATATCATCTAAGGACTTTTTTGTATGTGATAGAAGCTCATCTGTACTCTTACATGCAGTATTAGCTAATTCTTTTATTTCAGAGTCTATCTTCCCTATTACCCATTCAATTGCTTGGCGTCCTTTGCCAGCATTTAATGAAATTTTGTTGGTCAGTAAATCTTCCATATAGCTGCTTAGTGGTACTCCCTGAAATAATTTCAAGTAATTTTATATTTTGCTCTAAACTCACAGTATCAAACCTGGTATATACTGTAGTAAACTGAATAACCAGATTTATTGTTTGAAAAATTTTGCACTTTGCTGTTCAGACCAGGGAAATGGAAAGTATTTAAATATAAATTAATTTAATTTAAATATAAATAATATAAAGGGAATGGCATTCATAACCATTAATTCATCAGTATGTGTATAATATTGGCTATATTATATTCTTAGTTTTATATATAAAATATGTGGGTACAACAAACATTAATACATTCAAGGGCAACTTAATTTAAGATTATTGGATGTATATCCAAATATTTTAAAAAATATATCTCTATGCAAAAGCAACAAATTTTATTGTTTATTATTGTTATAATTAAATAAATGTAAGGCATAAACTCTCTCATATATATTTTTTTGGGTATGCAGGGGGCACCTAGTATTAAATTGCCTAATTTTTAATACATTATGTGTGTTGAGCAGCAGAAACCATGCTTTGTTGTGTAGCCAGAGGAAACAAAAAATAATTCATTTATGAGGAATGTGGAGAATGAAGTGGTAAGACACTGTTCAAAAGTGTAACTTTGATGTATGCACACTCAAAACACCATAATAAAAGAAATGAATAGAACTTTGATGTGTAAAAGCATGAATTAGAAATGTAAAAATGCAATTAGAATTTTTAAAAAGGAAAATTTTAAGTGAAAAGTTAAATAAAACCAAACAAGTATGAACTTGAAAGCTATATATTAAATAAATTTTATTAAATTGTTACTTACTTGTACAGTAACCACAGCTTCTTGCCTTAGAAGTGTCTTTGTAGGGTCAGATGGGTGAGGGGTGTATTTAACAGTTTCATCTACAGCAATATAGTGACAAAATGTTAAGTTACTCGTCTTAAGTGTCATTTGACGTTCATTGGGGTTCACTTCAGACTTTTCGCTAGCATAGCAAATCTTAGCTGTGCCAATAAGCTGAAATAAGGTAATAACATACTAAAATAATTGTATTGTAATCAATAATCATTTGTATTGTGTATTCTAAATAAAAATGTCAAAGAATTCTACATGTTACAAATGAATTAAATACTTACTGCTTGTGCCCATCTTGGAAAGAACCATTTAGAGCTGACTAGTCTGTGGGTATGTAAAACTCCATTTACAACTTTTCTGTCAACTACATCAATTCCTATAACTGCTGGATTCATAGGATTAGGATATTTCCTCCATGCTGCTTGAGCCACAGTTTCCCAAGGATGGCTGCAAAAATATTACAATTAGATGGAATTTAATTCAACATTAACGAATGAAGAATTGTTAATATTGCGTCACAACAACGTACTTAAAAGTATGTTCTGATGTCCAAATTTTCATAGTTATTGATGTTTTTTTATCCGGGGTATATTTCTAATATTATAATGGTTTTCCCACTAATTTTATAAAATTTTATTTTAAGTTTACATTACGTTATAGCAAGCATATCTACACTCCCACACATCCAACTCGTGAAAGGAAAAGTGACCTTTGAAACGATTGACAAGATGATTAGAAAGATAACATATTGGTACTTGCATATTTATAAATTGTCTATGAACGTTAAATAAATTTGCTTATGTAGTATGAAAAAAACATCTAATTAATTTTAATATCGTAGTTAACTTTGTAATTTTTTTTGTAAACCTAACGTAGTTTAGTCATCCAATATTATTATTAGCTACAAAAATCTATATACATAATAATACAAAAAAAAAAACAAAATCTTATGCGGAGAGACTGTTCTACGCACTTTTGAATCGAATGAATATATAGACAGTTTTGCTGAGAAGCGCCGAAACTCAACAGTTCCTATTTTCAATATTAATGCCAACTTGTGTAATATAATTTAAATATTACACAAACTGGCTGCTATTCTACATGACATTTAATAGAAATTAATTCCATACATTTTTATCTGTAAATATTTTTGGACGTCTAACTTTCATTTTTGTAGTTGTAAACTAAGAATACATTGCGGGATTTTATTATATATACGATGGAAGGCAGCGAGAAGAGAATAGAATACCCCTGCTAGCGCTTTTATGGACTGCAACATTTTATCCGCCACGTGCACGCGCACTGATAGGGCGTACCGTTAAGACGACACGAAGGCACGCACTGGGCGTCCATCCGACTGGTGTGTCAAGTGGCAACGAAAGTGGCGTAGAGGGCCGCCACCCAACACGCCATATCCGGAAATCTCAGCTGTAAAATTAATTGTGGTTTGCACGGATAAATCGTGGCTACGATGGAGTGCTGGGTCAGTATAGTGACAAGAGAATGAATGAGGCTGGAAACTTGTATTGAAAAATTCCCTGGAAAGGATTTTATTTATGGCAAACACGATATTTGATCACAAATACACATGAATACATGCCAACGAATGGGAAAAGTATGATTGATTCATTCCAAGTGGATCATCGTATTCGAAGCCAAGTTATGGACACGCGAGTATTTAGGGTTGCTGACGAGACCTAATGGTCTCTTATTCTAGCAACGACTTGGTAATAAACAAGTAGTCCAAGAAGCTAAACAGTTGTGAATTTGAAGTGAAGTTGGTAATGCTGAAGTGAGCTGGCAAAACCTTAGGAATTATATGAAGGAAGCATTGACGGAGGTATATGGTAAAAGGAAAAAAAAAATAGCAAAAAGCGCGACAAATTGTCGAATGATGAAGTGAAAAAAAAGAACGAAGACAGTTTGTCAGGACTATAAAGCCTCGGGTAAAGGCAAAGCACCAAACGAAAGTAGTGATAAAGATAGCGTGAAAAGTCAGAGAAAAGAAAAGATGAAAGGTTAACGAACAAGAAACAAAAACAGTCTTTCTTGTGAGAAGTTAGAGATTTCGGAAGTTGCTCACTAACGCTTAGAATGAAAATCGTGATTTCGAAGGACGGTAAAATTTTGATAGAACAGCCACACGTTTTGCAGTGATGGGCGGAGTTTTGCAAGGAGATGTATGATTGTGATGATGCCTCTGACTCAAATGTGATGTTGGCGTAATCAATATGAAAAAATAGAAAGTGCAAAGTGAAATCTGAAATGTGGTAAGGCAGCGGGAGCACATGGAGTTACTTCCGAAATGTCCAAATATAAAAAGCCAAGCAATTTGGACTTGTTCTGTTTTTTGTGTAATTAATGCTGGAAGTCAGGGGAGGTCCTAGATGATTAGCGAGATGCAGTCTGGGTGCCTTTATATAAAGGCAAACGTTCACATGGGCTATCTATTTGATTAGTTTCTATAGTAATGTTTATTATCATAAACATCCTATCCTATACCTATCGATAGCGAGGAGAAGGCAAGTGGAAACCAATAGGCTATTGTGGTAGGCCCAAGGAGACTTTAGACCTAGGATATATGGATCAGGCTTTTTCCCTCCGCATGACCACAGGTAAATTCTTGGCCGTTAATTAAAGAGCATTCTGTGCTTTTAAAAAAAAGATTTCAGAAAAGGCGGACGCTTATGCTTTTTATTAAAGACGATGAAAACAGTGTAAATTGTGAAAATAATGTTGATATTATTTCTCCTACAGAAAAACAATATTTAATAGAGTTTTTCAAATCATGGCAAACTTATCCAGAACTATAGGATACATCAATTGAAGCATATCATGATAAAGTTAAAAATATTGTGCACTAAAAAAGGTTCTCGATATTTTAAAAAAAAATCTGACATAGATAATATTTTGTGAAAACGGGTATATCTCATCCTCATGTAATTTTTCTCATCATTCTCTGTTAGTAAAATTAGTTTCACGCTGTATCCCACACACAGCAGGATAAGCAAAGAGAATCTAGTGTTATACTCCGTTCCCCAGTTTCTGCTGATTTCTGGAGGCATTGCGTAATGAATTCGGGTACTCAAGTCCGCGCTTTGTCTCAACACGAGAGCGAAGAATGAAAATATATATTTAAATAAATATTTCATTTCCTTGAGAGGAAATCGAATCCACAACCAGCCGCGTTTACAGTTACGCTTTGTGGCCCTGGGCCTCGAATGGCCCATTCATTAATAATAAACATATTCTTAAACTCAGTTTTTTTTCTGATCTAGTCTTTGATAAATCTTTTTTTATTGTCTTTTTTCATAAGTAAGCTTAATGCAATAACTAAAGCAACGGCTTATTTTATTCTAGCTATTTTTGATTCAACACGTACGCATACAAATAAAGCTACTGAGCGATTGCTTCAGATTTTACTACAAAATATTCACAATTATATTGTTTAGTGTGCGGGGCCATTTATTGAACAATATTATTGCCAATATAGTATTGACATTTGACAATAATATTGTGTGTGTGGCTAGTCAAAAACTTTGTGAAGTATTGGAGTTTGTGGGAGTTTGGCAAGCCTCGACAAACGTGTAAACTAGGCATAAGTCAAAGTCATTATTCAATGTTCATATGTTGATAGTTTTATCATTTGTGTCATCCTGTCATCGGCAGAACAGCGGTTCAATAGTAACAAACTTCAAGCATGTTCTTCATCATTGTTTTTCTATAAATAACTATAAACGTTAATTTGCTTATATTTGAAACTTATCTTAAATAAGTTTTATTGCATTAGACAATTATAATAAATTTTTAACCACCTTAAATAGGTAAGAAAATGTAAACATGGTGTAACATCCTTTGATAAGATTAACAATTTATTAACGATTAAGATAAATAGTTTTTAATTATAAAACATCAACAAACCGTTCACTTTTTTTAAGATTTTATTATAAAAAACATAAAATGCCTTCGAAAATTGAGGAAAGTTCTTTGAGATATCGGAGAGCACAGAGTGTTACAAAAGCAGAAGAAATAACAGAAAAAGAGAAAAAGGCAAGAAATTCTCAACTTGATAAACCGTAAGTAAACTGAACCATTCATTATAATACCCTTAAATTATATTTTCATTCATTCTGATTATTATTTTTAAAGTATAACTTTGTTTAAAACAATTGAAAAAAACGGAAGTGGAAGCTTAGTAGTATTATTTATTTAATTTTGTGTGAATTAATGAGAATGGAGTGTGTTAACACTAGGTTCCCAGGTTTCCTCTGCCTACCTGTAGTATTTGCTGTGTGCAGCATGAGGTCTTTTTTATTATAATGTATATATATTTTAGATGTCACAAGCCTAGAGATTCTTTATTTTCATGGAGTTCAGAGTTCACAAATTTTACTGGACTTGTCAATTGGGGTTTTTTGATGTTAACTATTGGAGGGCTTCGCCTCTGCCTCGAAAACTTTTTAAAGTAAGTTGCTAAACAGAAATACTTGTGATAACCATATCATATTTTTACAGGTAAGTAGTTGCAGATAAAAATACTACTTAATTCAAGAAATTAATCAGTGTGCTCTTTTAAACATATAGAAATGACATTGATACACTATAACTAACTTATGATTATACAAGGACAAAAATAAAAGTGCATCTTAAGCAAATAAACTCTGCACAATAGGGATTAAATTGCATTTAATATGTTTGAATGTATTTAAATATATATATATATATTGGAATACAATAATTATGTAATTTAAAAAAAATAATTGTAAGTAGTGCTATATATAAATTATACCGCATTGTCTTTATAATCAAAGTGGTTATTATTTTGGTGTGACAAAATTATTCTGGTAAAAATAGTTGATTTTCACCATAATATAACTTTTACATAGACAATATAGTCTAAAATTATTAACTGCTGATAATTACTGAAAATCTAAAACAGTCAATATTAACTCATCTTCATTTTAAATTCTGTTACATTGTTCTCTATAGAAGAATGCTCAAAAAACACTGGCCACTGCCTTGGCTTTTAAATCGAATTAATAATATGGGAAGTAAATAAAAACAAATTGCAGGAACCGAGATAATGAAGCAAGTTGTACTGTAAATGTTAATACATATTAGTTTTTAAGTTGTGGTTTAATTACAAAGTATTCTTTTTTATTATAGATATGGTATAAGAGTGAACCCATTAGAATGGATTATTGTCCTCACTGGCTACAATGAAGGCTACAGTCATCAGTATCCCTCAGTTATTTTATTAATTTGTAAGTCATGTTATATTTAATTGTAAAAGTATATAAGTAGTCAGGTCTCATAAAATTGATGAGTTAAAATATCTGAGCCAGGGTCCCGAAATTTTTAAAAAGTCATAATAAAATATATGAAGTTGTAGGTACCATAACTACACCACTCTAAAAGCTGTTGATGCATTTAAAGCTTCTTATCTGTTGTTCCATGCAGTTTTGAACAACAGTGATTACCTAACCCATAAATCAAGCAGTGACCTAAATTCATTGGCCTTGTCTTCTCTACATAAATATTAAACACAAAACACATAACCGATGTTCCACAATATCGGGCCTAACACCGACCCCTGTGGAACCCCGCAACCGACATTTCGTCGACCGATCTGAGCATTACCCCCAATCCATACAACTACTCTGTCCTGGAG
>DWAN01006424.1:0-10478 GCA_018230445.1 Heliconius hewitsoni | reverse complement strand
TCCCTCTATCCATTTCAGTCAAAATTACTAAATGTACAGACAAAATATTTTTACTCTCTTATTATATAATAGAGATAATATAACGCTTTTTTGTCAATGTTATTTATTGGAATTTTCATTCTTTTTTTACCTTCACACTGTATCGTACACGTAGCATGGTACCTAAAGGGAACCGAGGAGAAAGAGAACTCTGGAGACATTGGATTTTGCTGTTACTCAAAATTAACTTAATTAAACTATAGTTCAATGGGCAAAACTAAAGCTATAAACTATAAAAATTTTGGTTCTTGTTTACGAATTAAAAATAATGCTTCATAGCTTATTACAATAATAAGTTTCACTGTCTGCTCTGCTAAGTGAGGGATACAACGTAAAACTAAAAAAAGTCATCTATTTTTAATCAATCTTCTTAGTGTGTTCTCCATACTAAGTAACTAAAGGATCAAAACAACAGAATTTTGGATTCAAATTCCATGAATACAGATAGTCCAAAAAAAAGTTCAAAATGGAAACAAGCACTCTTCAAAATGGACCTACTATAGAGCCGTATGTAGCACGCTACTGTGAAAATGATAATATAAATCATCGTTTGAGTACGGCACACTGTAAAATGCACTATAATAAACTACGTTGGTCATTTTCAAAGGAGCGCTAAATAAAATGAGTGTAACGTAATATACACAGTGTGTTTGTAGTGTTTTTAATTATATATACAATATTACATATATTTCTTTATTAAATTAATAGTGAAATATAAAAATTAAGATGAAACAAAGGATCAAAGGCATTTGAAGTTGAAATATAAAGCGATGCTTTTTGTTTCTGATATATTTTTTTAGCGTCACGCTGTATCCCGCATACAGCATGGTAAGCAAAGGGAACCTATTGTTAAGACAACACGTTCCCCATTTTCAGTCGAATTCTGGAGGCATTGCGTGTTACTTTGCCTCAAAACCATCGCGAAGAAATGAAAATATTAAATATTTCATATTTTCGAGTGAGAATCCAACCCACAACGTTTACAATCACACTTTGTGCCCTTGCGCCACTACTGACCTCAAATAAATATACACAATAAATATACAGATATTCAAATATCTGTTTCAATAATAAACATTTAATTTTTAATTTTGTACTGAACTTCAACCCCTCAATTTGAGCACAAGCTATTACCAATCTTAATTGGTAAGTATTGATACTAAAATAAGGTCAGCAGTAGAAAGTTTTATGCTTGATAATCTCCAATAGTGCGGCCACTTAAGGCCATGTGCGGTAAATGGATGGTTAAGTTTGAATCAATAAAGTTTTACGCTTACTTCGGGTTCACTTAGTTTTCGAGCGCCACGTTGCAATAAATCCTAATAAAATTTTACAACATTTTACTCGCTTACCTAATAGAGTTATAGATATTTTCATATGTTTTAAATGACTTTACTTTTACTTTTTGCTACATATTTATGTTTTATAAAAAATTTAAATTTAAGTCGAATATAAAGCCATTTTGAAATTTTCTTTGTATATTATTAAAGTAGTTAAAATAACCTAACCTTTCTAACAACTATTTGAAGGGAAAACAAAAAGCAGTCATATTCTAATTCTAGTTGCCCGCAGCTTTGTAAAACAAACACTATGTACTACAGCTACAAACTTATCTGAAAACTGTCTCGCTAACAGAATGTTCGCGAAATAACATTGAATATGTACCCACATGAAAATACAACTCGAATAATATTTATATTTAAAGTAAATATAAATATGAGATACTGTAAAGGAGTTCATTTAATTACGACACTTATTTAATTGATCACGCTTGCCTATAAAACTTCATACTTAATTAAACCCTCAAATATTATGATATTTGTGTACAGTATAATATAAAGAGGCTTGTCGTGGCGCAGGGGCACAAACAAAGAAAAAAAATCGGAGAACGCTACCTCCACTAAAACACCAAGAATTTAGTAATCTACAAGGAAAGAAAATAAAATCCACAAGGATTTTGTAGTAGCAAGGGCAGCATTCGGAGCTGCTGAGAGTTCCTCTCCTTCTGAAGGATCTAGTGTTGTCACTGGATCCCGACTCAGGCAAATTTTTAAAGATGGCTGAACTGCGCATTTCGTTTTGGAAAATCGACCTGGCCCTTGTGAATTAATCGCATCTCCAGCCATCGGAAGCCGCCAACATACCTGGCTACCATATATTCCATATCAAAAGGATGACTCCACACTTGAAAGGGCCCATTATTTAAGTAAGGCACACTATAAACCACCAGCCGATTCCGAACTCCAACACTAACACCTTCCAGCCCCTGGGGTCGAGATTCACATGGGCACCCAACCACTAAGAGTCTACGCTTTCTATCGACCTCCAACCTCGCTCTTAAACATGCTGGAGGTCCGAAAATCAATCAGCAGCACCACTCCCACACTAGCAGCAGGGGATTAGAACTCGATACAACCGGCGTAGAGGTACCACACGGCCTACCTCAACGGCCGAAAGCTGTACGAGGATGAAACCAAATACACTACTCCTTCACCAGATGCCATCTTTCGAACACGATTGATCTGCTTATGTATAAAGATATGGAGACCAGTCCTGTTAGTCTTGGAAGACTGAAAGCCCTGCCCGACGTTTTTAGTCCCGATCAACTCGCTATCCTGGCAGTAATAGGTAAACCAGCCTCCACGGAACTCAGGAAACTTTGGCTGCATTTAAGTATCCTGTAAGTATCGACAGGCTAGAGAGAAGAATCACATCGACGATCGAAACTACAATTGGAGAAGCAATCGTCATGTTCCAACTCCGACGACTACCCCCAATCTCAAGACACATTTCTAACCTCATCGTGCGAAAGAGGAAGACGCAACTTCAGTGGCTGAGGAATCACGAGCTTGCCACATGGAACTCAACGACTTGATAGAACAGGAGCATACCACGCTCACAACGTCCGCAGCCATAAGTTAAGAAGAGTAGATCTTAGAAGCTAGCGAAGACCAACCCTCACTCTTACTAAACTCTGCCGCCAGCTGATAAAAACGCCCTCTCGATAAGACTACTTCAAAGCGGATGGCTCCCTGTGCTCCTAAGACAGAGCCTACACATTAGCAAACTACTTTAAGGGTCAATTTACATCAACTATGCGACTGCAGACAGAGATACTCCAAATCGAACGAGCGTCGAGACGGCCTTAACCAAATTAAAGCCTAAGCAAACTCCGGGGTTGATTACCACTCTCACCACCTCTTCAACGCCGCCTTACGCCTAGGTTACTTTCTCAGTGAGTAGAAGGAAGGCTTGGTAATTATGCTCATAACAGTACGCAGTTCCAGCATGGTATGCCAGTAAGAACCAACGAAAAAAAAAAGCAGACGACAAAAACATGGCTCTCAGAATCGTCAGCCATTGTTATGGTAGCTGGTAGTCTACGCTGAGCCTCCCTTGGTGTACCCTCTTATGAGCATCCCTTAGGATAAGGGTCTTACCCGGTTGGACTGACGTTCCAAGCAGCAACAGCAAATATTCCCTTCATCACCCTCATCAAATATTTAATATTTTCATTTCTTCGCTCTGGTGTGGAAGCAATGCAAGGTGTTGATTTCCGCCTATTAACCTACAGTACCTCCAGAGTTCAGAGGGAAAGTGAAGGGCGGAGTGTCATAACACTAGGCTCATTTTGCCTACCCAGCTACATGCGGCACACAGCGTGAAACTGAAAAAGATAATATATAAATTAATTGGAAATCTATTTTACGAGCAATCAGAAATACCGGAAATACAGAAGAATTTATTTGATCCATGTCAAAACAAAGCGAAAAATAAATGCGTCAACAGAAAACCGAATATTAAAATGGACCAAGCTGCAGTACAGACGTATCAAATACCAGCCAGTGGTAAAAAACAAGTTGTTGCAGCGAACAAAAATGTTATTTTTATACTATTGGAATTATAGATTTTTCAATATCGTGTTTATCGATTTGTTACTGTGTAATCAGCATGGTCTAGTGCACGCGAAGATTGCGCGGCTTCGAATTCACACAATGCTGTTTAAACAGACAGAAGCTTAGGGCTTGCTAAGAAAATACGGCTTGCTAACAAATTCTTCTTTTAATGGGACTTTAAAATATCTTCGCTATCTAATATCAATTTGTAGCAGTTTCGAAAAATAAGAATTTGCGTGTGGCTTTCTTATGAACACGACAGCTTGTTGTACGTGAATACGTTTATGTAACTGTTTATATTTTTTAAATAACATATTTGTAATCAATAATTTTAAAGGAAAAAAAAATATTGGTGCAATATTTTTATTAATTATCGATTTGTGATACAAAAAATACAACACAAATGGCAAGATACATCGAGATTTCTGGTAAAAGTTAAATCAATACAGATATGTACTAATTTGTTGGGAAAGTTTCAATATAGTGGTTGACACCAACATTAAAATCTCCAACTATTAAAACTGATGTAGTAAGACCTGGCTCGTAATCGGGTATAATTTTAGGGATGTTGTTTTAATATTTTAACAACGATCGAAAGGTAAAGGTTTAATTTCTGCTAACATTGTCCCGGGGCGGATATACACACTCCAGAGTAAACATTTGAAGATGCATTTTTACGTTTACAGGAAATATGGAATTTGCCGTCCAAGTTTCGCTGATGGCCAAATATTCGGATCGGTTAATGATTATAATAATATGTACCGGTAGAGATAATCATAATGATTGTATCGGTAGAGATGTCTTCTGAATGCGTGACCAAATTTTGTATATTAAGTGCGGTAATAACTATAATACAATGCTGATCAGCAAATCTTTTACAATTTTTTTTTACTTTGATGACTAGTGTCGGTAACTGATAATGGCTAATCTCTAGTACTCATCTTGTATCTCTATAACTGTAGGAGACGCCGGACACATGAAATCTTTTCGGGTATTGATCATATCCAGGTCATTTAACCGCACAGTTTAAAGTTCCCTACAGGCTCTTCAGGAAAAGTGTTAGGATAAGCAGCGGTAGTGTTTATCTGTTGTTGGCGCAAAAACAAAACACGAGCCTTATGTTGTGTACAAAATAGTGGATTAGTTGGAGAGCAGGACAGAGCGTGAAAAAGATTGGCACCCCACCACCACACCAGATACGCCTCTTAAAGCATTTATGACTTTTTCATATTTTCTGCTGAGGTCAGCATGAGCAATTCAGTCGTTTGTCGAGTATTATTCCTAAAAACTTTACATTTTCCGAAAAATGGATGGAAACATTGTCATACAAAATATAAAAATTTGGAATTTATCATCAGAAACAGAAAGCCATTGTTTAAGATTTGTGTTTAAGTGCAAAGCAGAATTAAACGAAAAGTTATGTCCTCCAGAGATTTTGAGCTGCAATAGAGGACGATACTATCAGCGTAATGAAGTATGTAAATAAAAAAAATATTGATAGACAGTTAAAGGTCATCAGTATATAAATTATAAGACAGATTACTCAGAGCTGAACCTTAAGAAATACCTTTCCAGACAAGTGCGGTAGGTACAGCAAGAAGCGGGTGATGGTATTTTTTGCTTTGACGTTTACTGAGTAACCAATAACAAAGTACATGTTTTTGTGTGACAACTGCCTAATTCAAATAACATTTATTTGTGCCTGTGTTTGTCATTTCGGTTTAAGAATGGATGGTGCCTGATTTAAATCTACAATTTAATTATTTATTTATTATTTAAAGCACGCTACATCGTGTTTAGAACATAAAACAAGAATAAAGCTGGCATGATGCCACGCAAAAAAGTATTATTTCAGCTGTCTTCGACAAAAAACAATTGAAATATATCAAAACATTTTCCACTACGATATATTCAATACATATTAAATGATTCATGTTCTCAGTGAACCATGCAGCATCGTTTAGCCAACTAGATAAATTACAAAGTGTAGCAGTGGTGTAACGCGACTATATTTCATAGAAGATATTTCGCTGAGAATGCATTTGGAAAGCAATACGTCGCAAGCATTTCCGAATATTCTGATACTTTAGTTAAGGCACCTATGCACCACCTAACATTGAAACCAATTTTATATATATTGTGATCCTCTCTTTCAGCAATCGAGTTAAAACTTGAAGCTTAGTTATGCTTATACGAAAAAGTTTCATGTTTTTGCTTACGTATTCGACGAGTACGCATAATTTGTTTTTGAAAATTTACATACATTCATAAATATATTTTGGTGATATAACGATATTCTATATTCCTAAGTGCGTAGCAGAGCAGAAAGATATATTGCGACGATATCAAAATATAAGCTACATACTCTGTTTGAATATGAACTCAAATCTAATTAAGACATATTATTAAAAGAAGAAACATTTCATTAAATAAATTGTCATAAAAAAATACATTTTACGTTTTCTCAAAGAATGAATGAAAGAATGCCTCGAAAATATCGGCGGAAAGTGGGGAACAAGGTGTCTTAACACTAGATTCCCCTGCCTACCTGCTATATGCGGGATACAGTGTGAAGCAGTTTTTTTTAATAAATTAACATATTTAAGTGTATGTACGTTGTACATACACTTCAAACTCTTATAACCATAAAGTACTATCTACTATACCTAGTGTCGTAATATTATAAAGTAAATTTATTCCTGGGACAGTTCTGAAACGGTAAACTTTAAGAGGGATAGAATTATAGGAAAGCAGCTTAAATAGTCTGAGTCGCATTAAATTCATCGAAGTTCTGCATTAAAATTCCAAACTTAGCCTGCAAACTGAGCCTACGTTAATATATATCATTATAATTTAATAGTAGATAAAAACGAAGTGAGAAATCTGTCGTATTTATTTTATTCATTTTATGTAAATGAACTTTTTGTATCCAAAAAAATTATAACATTTAACAAACTCTAAGAAAAAAGTGTGGTTGTTTTATGATTAAGTGATTTTTTTACACTTAATAACTGGATTACTCTACTTTCTACTTTTTTCAAAATGTATTTGAAAAAAGGACTCAAGCCAGTGCTTTGTAAAATAGTTGTAAAAATATTCTTAATATTTTTTTTAATATTATATATATTGCTACGTCGAATTAATATAGACTATTATAAGGTACTACTATTGTAAATAGTAGATATGGATTATTGAAAAGAAAATTACTTATTATTATTGTTATATGTCCAAAATGGTATATTGCCAAATGTATATAATATCTGAAATAATATTATGTAGGAATAATTCAATAGCAAAATTAATAAATAAATAATAATTCAACATAAGACAACAACAAGGTGATGGAGGAGGTGCAGAGGCATTAACGCAGGACTGTAAACGCGACGATTGTGGATTTAATGAATACGCGGATAAGCAACATATATAATATTTTCATTTTCTTAACGAGGTAAAGCGCGGCGTTAAGTCTCACCACTCAGTACGCAATGCTTCTAGAATTTGGTAGATATGTCCTAATGCAAACGGAATATTTTACCACGAAGTCCCCAGGTTTCCTCTATCCTATACTCCTACGTGTGACATACCATATAAAACTTTTTATATAAATAAATATATTTTATTAAATATAAGAGTAATACCAACATTACACTTAATATAATGAAACCGAAGTCCACTATCTCTCAACTTTGATCCTCACAATCTAATATGTTTCGAATGTAAGGGTCCTAAATAATAGAGTCATAACCCCGGTTCTTTGATTCGACGTCCGATAAAGGAGAGTTGATCCGCCATGTGTGGATGCGGTGCTTCAGATTTATTTCCATTATATTATTTGGTTTAATACAAAAATATATGTAGACTAGCGCCCCACTCGCGACTTCGCCCGCATAGTATTTTTTTTTAAATTATTATAATTAAATAGTATGCATTCAAGTATTTCTGCAGCGCATGCGATTAAGATAATACGATGGCTGATGGAATGGATGGACCATACATATCGACAGACAGACAGATAAGAAATTCAAAAAAATCTTTTTGCTTTCAATTATTATTTTTAGGTGTCCCTAGCAGAATAGGCAGAGAGAACGAGAGAGTGTTAAGTCACTCAGTTTGACACTTTCCGCCGAATTCTGGAATTTCGTTTTGAGAGGTGGAACTTAACTTCGCGCTTTGCCTCGACACCATAGCGAAGAAAAGCAAATATAAATTTAAATAAATGTTTTGTTTTCTCGAGTGGGGATCGAAGTCACGTCCACTTGCGTTTACAGTCACACACTAGTGCCCCTGGGCCACGACGGCCTCATATTCAATTGAATAGTTAATTACATCATTTCATATCTCTCGTAGCTTCAGTAAAAAAAGTTTGTGTTCAGTTTTCGCGACGTTCCATCAAAATTACATGTACAGAAAACTACTTAATAACTGCTCGTGGGTACATGCCTTTGGTGGTAGCCAAATATTTTGACTATTTGGATAAACCAAACGATATACGATGTAAATATGTTTTTCAAATATTTTTTCCATTTAACTTTGATTCTAATGGGCGTTACGTATGCCGACCACGACACTCGCTCGTCAATAACGTTTATAAATCTCTAAAAATGTCCCACAAATTGCTTCGTAACTTGTACAAATGGCGTCGATAAAAACGCAGAGATTGGATCGTCAAAAATACTTTTTTAGAGCAAATAAAATATATATTATGTGGGTGTATTGAAATACTGTTAATTATATTTTTTTGACGTTAGAAATGTTTTTCATTGAAATGTCAATCATTAAAATAATTGCAACATTTTTTATTTGAAATATATTTTTTAAATATTTTATTGGAGCTCTCAAGCAATATTCGTACAATAATATTATTGAATTTTAAATTTATGTCACAAGACCCTTGTAGCGCACGGTTGTGGGTTCACAACCGGTCACACCGTATCCCGTGTACAGCAGATTCCAGGGGTTGTGGGTTCAACTGATTTTTTCGAGACATTGCGTATTGAGTGGAGGAACTCAAAGTCGAGCTTTGCCTCGTCACTTGAGAAAAGTAAATAAAAATATGAAATGTTTCATTTCCTCGAGTGGGATTCGAACTTACAACCCTTACACACTTTGTGCCCCTTCGTGCTGTTTGTTGTGGATTTGATCCCCATTCCGTTTCCATTAAGACGTTTCCACACCTTCTGTCGATTTGACTTTGACTTTGAGTCGAAAAGAATAATAAATTATGAAAATACACTCTCTATCTCTCTTTCACAATATCATTGAAGAGAATAATTATAATTTTACGGCTTTCGCCTTTATTGCTTATACAATAGTATTATTTCTATCGACATGGCGGGGCTTTAAACAAATATGTCGTCGGCAAGAAAACAAACTGTAACAGGCATTCTGTGCCGCGGTGGATATTAAATTCCTTCTGTTTGTTGTTATTTTACTTATTTTATCCACAATTTGTAGAAATTTATGTCTTCCATATTTCGTTATATTTTGAAAGTCGTATATGAAATATTATCTTTGTTTATATTATTATCAGAAATAACTAGAGCAGCGTGGAGATTGACTTTGTTTTGTTCTTTCATTAAAAATAGCATTACGGAGCATTTAGAAAGTACCAACATTGGACATAAAAATTGTACGTCCACATTTAACATATATTTTTTCTTGATCTAGTCTGGAAATATATAAGCTGTAACGCTAACACTAGTGACATTTAATAAGATTTGTAGTAATAGACAAAATACAATCAGACATCTACTAAATACCAAAACTACAACGGTTTCAGTAGTTTCAAAAAATATTTTTTTAAACAGCGATTTATTTATGCAAAACTGCCATATAAATCTAAAGTTCCACAAAGTTTTACAAGCTAAAAAACATTCAAGCGAGCAGTATGTATGTAATAAAAAAGTTTACTGACCCAGACGCAGCTACCCTCACCACCTCCGGTTCCATTTGCGTAAACTTGCATAATTACTATTAATATGTGCTTTAACCGCTAATGTTGGGTAAATTGCAATGCTAACTATCCTCATGAGACCTAAATAATAAAAAATTAAAACCTAAGGTATGTTTTAAAAAGTCATATCTGAAGTATAAAGATATGTTAAGATAAATCTCATTCTGATATTTGGATTTCATTTTGTTATAAAAAAGCAAACATTACGATCCAGTTTGCATAGTCAGCTGTTTAAGTCATACCTTCAAATTTATTTTTTCCAAGTTTTTCACAGCAATATATACAAATAACTAGATCCTAACTAGTAAAAGTAAGTTGTTCACAATTTCTTATAATTGATTAATAATTTCAATTCATTTTAAAAATAAGGTGTTTTACACGCATTATATATAATCTTTTGTGGGTTATGTAATTCATTATAGCTCTTCAGGGTTAAAGACACTCCCTTCCCCATTAAGACAATTTCCACTAAATACTTGAGACGTTCCGTGTTTATTGCCGGAACTCAACGCCACGCCTTACCTCGTTACCAGAGTGAGGAAATTGAAATATGAAATATTTCATTCTCCCATTGTCCCGCTAGATCCTAA